>CM072514.1:42097706-42210206 GCA_036898135.1 Oncomelania hupensis | reverse complement strand
GATTGCAAGATCCAGACAAGTAAGTAATTAAAACACAGACAAAAGGTATCCTGCATGGTATAGTTTAGTAAAGGAGTGGCAACTGGTGGGGTTTTCTGCAAGTGCTGATGAACTGTGGCTGTGGACTACTACAATTGCAATGTAAACAGTTCCCCAGCACCTACTAATGGTAGACCTATCATATAAAGTCATTGCTAGAGGCGGCAATAATGGATTAATCTGTAACGAAAATCGTGAGAGAGATGGGGAGGGAGAGTAAAGAAGGGAGGATGTTGTTGATTGACGAGATCTAGTAAGAGCATTTGCCAAGCAATCAAAACATTACAGCATGACATTTGCTATAACTTGTACATTTAACTTTTATTTGTTTATTTTAGTGATGATTTCTGCGCCTGTCCAAATTCCATGATTGGGCGATAAAGATTTTGTTATTGAATTGAATTGAATTAGTAGAATATAGGCTACCACAGTGGTTGTCAGGTAACAGATTGCATGCAGGTAAGTGGCGTCACTGCTAAATGCGACAATAACAGGTTAGTTTCTTGAACAGCGCTGGAAGGGTGCGGGGAGTGAAGAGGACGGGAGGAGGGGTTGAGATATGAACTAATTAAACGGTTTCCTAGCCGGTTCTGAGGTCCGGTAATAGATGTGAGGTGGGGTCGAGTTGGAGGGTGGTGATAGATTAAAATGGAGTCGACAGAGAAGAGCGATGGAAAGGAAGAAGTGAAATTGGAAGAAGAATGGAACAAGGAGAGAGTGGGGGTTGGAAAGAGCGGAAGGGTTAAGAGAGAGAGAGAAAGAGGGAGAGAGAGAGAGAGAGAGAGAGAGAGAGAGAGAGAGAGAGAGAGAGAGAGCCGCAAAGCCTGTGACGTATACAATCATTTTTTTAAAAAAAAACATGAAGGGGGCTGCTGTCGGCATGTGAAGGCAATTTTTCATTGCCATAATAAATTTAACCGAAGACATGATAAAATACACATGAGGTACATAGGTACAACCTTAAATGACTTACTTCTTTTCGTCTTACTCCATCCCATTTATGCCTGTTATGAGATGCCCTCCGGTAAATATCACCCCCCCCCCTCTCACTCTCTCTCTCCTTATTTTAAGTATTATTTAAAGTGCACCCAGCGCCTACTCTTTTACCCTTAGAAAATATTTTTTTTAATCTTAATATTCTTATCTAATCTTATCCTATCTCTCTTTCTATCATTTCCTTGACAGTTTTATTATTTTCCATCAAGATTGGCGAATGCCATACATTCTAGTACTGTACAACACGAGAATTTCCAAACATAATATATGAACATTAAATAATTTCAAGTCAACAAATCTCATAAATGGAAAGCTTGCATATTCACATAAATTAAAGTAGAGCTAAATTTATCACATATGAAGACATACTCAAAGACAATCAACATCACTGTTTAACAAACCTTATCAACATGGCTCTTTAAGGAAATTTAGCAAAAGGTGCTCGTTTCAATGTTAGTCTTCGTACCGTATTTCAAGTTGTAATAAAACAATGGATATTACAAATGTCACTTACCAAACTTGTCCATAGGCTCCACTTCCAAGAGGAGCAAGGTTTTGATACTTGACAGGGACATCCCATGCCGTAGCTACCAGTTCAGTTCTGTAAAACCCTGGGGGCAAGCGATCCGATCCTGACCGGGACATTGTTTTAAAATGTTACGATTTTGTGAAGCGCCACGAAATAAACACAACGGCTTTCAATTGCGCGAAAATGTCACACAAAACTGAAGTTAAGTCCCTCTGTAGATATCTTTTCTCTTCTGAACCAACAGCAATTCTGTCACGGTTTTAAACCACAGTAAACAACGCAACTCTCCAGGCTTTTTTCTGTGAATGTGAAAACCACAAACGGTACTCCCGGAATGCGATCGTCTGCTCGTGTGTGCTGCCAGGTGATAAAAATAAAACTCCACGCTGCAAGCGCTGCTACCCGCCACAACACTCGAAAATCCCAAACGTCGTCAACGGTGTCTGCTGCGGCTGGAAATGCGCGACACGATCTATAGTTCAAATGAAATCGTTTTCGGTCCCGCAGAAACCAAAAGCACAAGCACACCAAAATCGGTTTTGTTTTGCCCCCTCAACGACAAGACGCACGCACAGCTAGAAGTTGTTAAAGATTAGTGCGACAAGTCACGAGCGATGACTGTACGCTATGCAATGATAGCAGACGGGGAATCCCACAAGGAGCTGAATTATCGGACGGACGATTGGCTGGCTACGGTTTCAGCTTACACAGATTATTCGAGACCACCAGTTGCACCACCGGTCTTGCTAGCGAGGGCTTTCAGAGAGACTCGGCGCAGTTTTTAACTACAACGGTTTCACAAACAATGACGCCCATTGTGGCTGAAAACTCACCCACTGATAAATAACTGTGCAGTTAAAAAACCCCACCACACCATACCTTCACCCCTCCTATGACGTCAGAAGCAGCAAATCCAGCAACAACTCTTTACGCTTGCTGCGGTGCTCAAATAGCTCAGTGCAGTAGGCCTCAAATCCACGACGCACAGACATAAACAGCTGCATTATGTTAAAACGCTTCTTCTATCCCATTCTGTGCACGCGTCGATGTCCTAGCCGAAACTATGCATCGTCCATCTCTGAACATCAGAATGATTGTGAGATTTATAGCCTATTTATGCTGCATAATCAGTTTAAGTGCCGACTGATAAAAGATATAAGGTAAGCCCCATAAGCCATCAGTCAAGCGCACTACACCACTGCCTCTTAAAATTTCTCTTTCTTTTAGGCCTAAATAATCTTTAAATTTTGTCATACTGAAATAAATAAATAAATAAATAAATAAATCTTACAAAAAATCACTACAAATCGCTAATCGAATTACATTGCACATCAGAATAAGTAAAACAAACGGTACAGTCCTCCCCTCCCCTAAACCCCTTATTTTCTATATATATATATATATATATATATATATATATATATAT
Organism: Oncomelania hupensis; assembly: GCA_036898135.1. Taxonomy (NCBI): domain Eukaryota; kingdom Metazoa; phylum Mollusca; class Gastropoda; order Littorinimorpha; family Pomatiopsidae; genus Oncomelania; species Oncomelania hupensis. The sequence continues at coordinate 42,207,216 of CM072514.1, read as the reverse complement.
ATATATATATATATATATATATATATATATATATATATATATATATATATATATATATATATATATATATATATATATATATTACATAACAATTGTATACGTTTTTTTGCTTTGTTTTGTTTGTTAACGTTAGCGAGAGATGCGAAGCATCATTATCTTTGAAGCTGTCCTTCCTGTTTGGTCTTCCTCATAAAACGGACACAGATATTACTGTGACGATACAATCAGGTCAGCGATGTCAACTGTTCGCTTGTGACGTCAGGGTGGTGGAAGTGGTGGAGGTGGTATGGGGATAGTGCTGGTGTGCGGTGGTGGTGATGGAGACTACAAAGGGGTGGGGGGTGGGGGTGGAGGTAGGAGCGGTTGGGAAACGGGAGGTCGACTGAATTCGCCAAGCGTTGCAGTCGTTGTTTAAATGAGTAAAGAAATCCACAAATAAAACACGAAACGAAACCAAACCTATATGAAAGGAAGTAATGCAATGAAAATGTTTTGTGCAATAACCCACTCGTTTTGAAGTATGAACAGTTGAGGCTGTATTACCTCCCTTCATTGCGAGCGAAATAACCGAATCGAGTTGCTTCCCTTACAGTGATGCATGATTCACGCCATGATTCAGAAGAAGAAGAAGAAGAAGAAGAAGAAGAAGAAGAAGAAGAAGAAGAAGAAGAAGAAGAAGAAGAAGAAAATACATAAAAAAGCTTCTGATTTAAAACAGACCCGAGACGGACAGATTATAAAGAAAGGAGAGGCGGTACCATGGCGTATTAGCTTTTAAAAATAACCACATCATCATCATCATCATCATCATCATCATCATCATCATCATCATCATCATCATCATCATCATCATCATCATCATCAGAAGCTGCAGCAGCATTTGCATCACATCTTCATCATCATTTAGAGAGAGAAAGAGAGAGAGGGGAGAGAGAGAGAGAGAGAGAGAGAGAGAGAGAGAGAGAGAGAGAGAGAGAGAGAGAGAAAGATATGTAAAACGTTTTATTTAATAAACAATACACTGTTAATTTCAATGCCACATGCCACATGAAAACACAACACTGAACGCCCCATAAAGTACAAACACAAAAATATGCGTCCCTAAAATTAGTCCATGATTTAATTATGATTAAGACAAACCAGTAAATAAATTTCTTCCATTAAGTTAACACACAATGTAGATGGCACACACACACAAATGCCCTTTTAGTTTTACCACATCTATCAATCATCATTTTCTCCCAAACACATGCTTTAATTCTTGCTGTTAGAGAACCGTCACTCTAGCATCATTTTTCTCTAAGATAAACGTATTCTCTCCCTTATTCTTAAATATAACTATCTTCATTGCATCATTTTCTGATAAACATCTGCAGCCTTACCCACAACTATCTGTTCATTCGAACCCTGTTTTAATAAACAACGGCTTTCTGACATCAATCTGTCAATCCGCAAACATTTATTAAACAAACACCTGCATTCTAACACACATCTGTTAATCTTGTATAATTTTCTCTTAAAAACATGCATTCTACCATAACGTCGGGCTATCTTGCAACCATTTAACTTAACGAACACCTGCATTTTAACATGCATATATATTTATAAATCTTGCATCATTTTCTCTCGGACAAAAGCATTCTTACACAACATACACAACTGTCTATTTTGCATTATTTTCTTTCAAGATATCCGGTTTCTAAATTTAAAGAAAACAAACTCGGTCATATACAATTTATGCCTCTCAATTCTCTCTAGTCGTTTCTCTCTTGTCGTTTCTGGAAAACCATATAAAGATATTTCGACAGTTGCATAATAACGTGTTCTTCATCGTTTGCCATAATCAGTTAAACAGAAACATCGTTGGGATTACCCACAGCATACTCCAAAACAGGTAGGCTATACCCCGTCTTAATGCAGCATACGCTGTACAGTCTGGCGAAACATGTTTTTTGTCTTCATTTGCACTTTGACAGACTGGGCACAGAAGATATCTTGGGATAATATTCTGACGATAGTTTAGTTTATGTACACGAATTAGTGAAACACTAAATCTGACCTTGACATAATTATGCTTCCCGAAAACAGCAAAGCTGGCTGACATTGAAGTAATTTTCAGATCCAAAAGCATGTTTAAAACTGGCATAACACTCAAAACGATCAGAAGAAGTAATTTCAGCCATCCAGTCTTGTCTGTACTGATCGATCAATCGTTGTTAACAATTGCCCCCAAATACCTTCACCCTTCCCACCCAGTGCTGCATAAATATATTTCCACACTTATTTCTGAATAAAAGTTCTTTTACATGATTTACTCAAGACCTCTTGCCCAAGTGAAATAACATCTTTTAAGCCTTCTTTGGAAGTCTCTCACCTGGCAAATTAACACACCTCGCTGTAGCGGTGACTAACATGGGGAACCGGTGTGGCATCGCCAAATGTAAATTGTCGCCGATGGTTTCGCGCATGCGTGTACTTCCGGAAGTCATGTGTCGGAAACGGAAGTCAGCAAAATTTAGTCATCGTATTCTGTAATCCACCATACCAAATGTATGCAAGCGGTAGGTACTGGCTCTATGCACCCAAAATCGGAAATTAGTGGGTAGTTTCGTTTCTTATGCTTGTCAAAATGCTTGGAGAACGTCTTAAAGGCCTACTTTGCAGGGGCGGATCAGTTAGTTTTTGGGGGAGGGTTTCCAAAATTCTATTAAAGGGACTTACTCGGTAAATGTTAATTGTGGTCAAGAAACGCTTCAGATCAAGCATCAACATTGGCAGGACACGCACTTTTCCAGGAGCAGACATCGGAAGTGACCACAATCTTGTGATGATGTCTTTCCGGCTTCAATTGAAGAGAGTAAACACAGCAAAGTGCACTAGACTGAAGTTCGACCTGGACAAACTGCAAGACCTGGAGGTGACAGAAATATTTCAGGCCACAATTGGAGGGAAATTTGCACCACTGCTCATTTTGGGAGCTGGTGAAGTAGATGTCAACACCAGGACCACCACCTTCAACTTAACCACGGAGATCCTTGGAATGCACCGGTCAAAGAAGAAGCTATGGATCACACCTGAACTTTTGGACCTGTGTCATAAACGAAGAGAGATGAAAAAGAAAAGGAACACCTGACAAGGAGATGCCTACCGAAAATTCAACAATGACATCCGAAAAGGTATGCGCACAGCAAAGGAGAACTGGATAGAAGCTCAATGCCAGGAAATAGAGAACAGTCTGAACAAGAACAACAGCAAGAAGGCCTACCAGACTGTGAAGCCGCTGACAAGTGTTAAACAGCCCAAGGTCTCCACGATCCAAAGCAAGTGGGTTATGCCTTACAGAAGAACAATAAGTCTTGGACAGATGGACAGAGTACTGCTCTGACCTTTACAACCACAAACCAAACGGAGACCCATCAGTTCTAGCATGTCCAGAGAACAGAGGAGAAGAAGAAAACCTCCTAATTCTCCGAGAAGAAGTTGAGGCAGCAGTGCAATCGCTGAAGAAGGGGAAGTCAGCGTGAGTGGACAACATACCCGCAAAACTGCTTCAAGCAGGAGGAGAAGCGATGATCGACGCACTCACCATTATGTGTAACAAGATGTGGCAGAGTGGGGAGTGGCCTACACCATGGACCCAGTCGCTTGTCATCACTCTTCCCAAAAAAGGTAACCTTCAGGAACCTGAAAATAATACTCAACAGGTTGAAACCCCAAGCTGAACAAATCATAGCCGAAGAGCAAGCAGGATTTAGGGCAGGGCGAAGTACCACTGAACAGATTTTCAACCTCAGAATAATCTGTGAGAAATACCTACAGCACCAACAACATCTATATCATGTGTTCGTAGACATCAAAAAGGCGTTTGACCGAGTCTGGCATGCAGCTCTGTGGGCAACCATGAGAGTGTACAACATCAGCCCTAAAATTATTGAAGTCATCAAAAGCCTGTATGACAAGGCTACCAGTGCAGTCCTCCACAACAGCGCCATCGGAAACTGGTTCAGAACAACAATCGGTGTGCCTCAGGGATGCCTACTCTCTCCAACACTCTTCAACATCTTCCTAGAGCGCATCATGTCAGATGCCCTTGCAGACCACGAAGGCACAGTCAGCATAGGGGGAAGAGCAATCTCCAACCTTCGTTTTGCGGATGACATTGATGGATTGGCTGGAGAGGAACAAGAACTTGAACGGCTGGTACAGAGGCTTGACACCACCTCCAGAGCCTATTGAATGGAAATAAGTGCAGAGAAGACCAAAATGATGACCAACAACACCCATGGCATCAATACGGACATCACAGTCCAAGGCCAATCCCTCAACACAGTGCATAGCTTTAAATATTTAGGAGCCATTGTATCAGACAATGGGTCCCGACAGGAAGTCCTCTCCAGGATCGCACAAACAACTGCTGACCTGGCGAGGTTGAAGCCAATTTGGAAAGACAGGACCACCAGTCTACATTCCAAGGTAAGGCTGCTGCGCTCCCTTGTCATCTCCATCTTCCTATATGCTTGCGAAACATGGACCCTCACAGCAGATCTCCAACGAAGAATACAAAGCATGGAGATGAGGTGCTACAGAAGACTTCTGGGCATTTCCTATACCCAGAACATCACCAACGACGAAGTCCGACAGACCATCACACAAGCCATTGGACAACACGATGACCTGCTCCAGTGGTGAAAAAACGGAAACTCCGAGGGTATGGCCACGTCACCAGATCATCAGGTCTTGCAAAGACCATCCTGCAAGGCACAGTTCAAGGAGGTAGAAGAAGAGGGAGACCAAAAAAAGGTGGGATGACAACATTCGAGAATGGACTGGTTTGACACTGAACGAAACAATCAGGGTTGCTCACACTATGACTTTTTCAACATGCGAGGTACTTTTAAAATGACCAAGCCAAAATGATCTACCTACCACAAAAATGCAAAACATAAATATAGTCATATAATAGGCTGACGTCAATTTTTTTTTTTTACTGCTACGCTATCTACTCAGATCGCGATCGACGTATTGGGCACTCCTGTCGAAATCCATTATTTTATCCATTAGGAATATATAAGAAAATATATATATATACAGACATACCTAATACCTATATGGGATATGGAGGTTACCGTTTCCAAGTGATTGATCTTTTTCCTTTAAAGTTTTTTTTTCTCTCTCTCTTTCTCTCTCTCCTTCTTCTTTTTTCCCCCTTTTTTTGGACTGGGGGAAGGGGGGGGGGTCCGGAAACCCCGGAACCCCCCCCCCCCCCCCTCGTCCGCCCCTGCTTTGCACTGGGTATAAGTGCATTCTTGTTTATTCTACTCGGAACATTTTGCGATAACTTGGCATTCTTCGATGCCTTACGTATCGTAATTCGTCGTCCCAACTTTTTCCAGTCATGCGCAGAAATTGAGAGAAATGACCTCCGAAAGTTCACGCATGCGCAGAACCATCGGCGATGATTTACAATTGGCGATGTCACACCGGCCAAGATTGCCGTATATAACGCTTTGGTGTTGGGGACGCTAATTTAATCCAGAACTGAGTCCAATGTTCCCCTATATGCTTATGTGTCTGGGGACGTTAATCTACATGCCTGAGTCCAACATTCAAAAACCGCTTACATGCAAACAAGTGAGTTTTCTCAATATCCCGTCGTACTGTTGGAAACCCCAAAGCCCATGGCATCGTACAACAACACTGGGGCAACCTATGCGTCGCACATTTTGAATAAGACATCTCTTTGGACTTTCCCCAGCTTCCACAGGCTTCGCAAGAATTTAGTTTGACTGCTAGTTCACTTACACTGCTTGTTATAAACTTAAATTGGTAGTAAAGTATAAACCCAAATATTTGTAATTATTTACAACTTCAACTTTGTCTATGCCATAATACCATACCTCATTTTCAGCTAGGAAACCTCATTTACGGAGCACAATCATTTTAGTTTTTTTGAGATTATTTGTCATTCAAAAGTTATCAGTAAATGATTTCAAAGAATCAAATTGCATTTGTAGCCCCATTGCACAAATGAAGTCAAGATTACGTCATCGGCAAATAGCAAAAATAATACCTGTACAAAATCTGGCGTCAGCTGTATACCATAGTCACAACGTTTTGCCATTTCCAAAGCCAACTCATTGATCAGAAAATAAAATAAAATTGGTGATAAGACAAATCCTTGCCATACTCCAACAGGACATGAAAACGGATCTGTGATACCATGAGACCCTCTCACATAGGCATTTACATCACTGTACATGCTTTGTAACACTTTTCCACCAACACCATTTTTTCTTAAAACGTTCCAAAGAATGTTTCTATTTATGGTGTCGAATGCTTTTTTGAAATCTACAAAATAAACATATAATTTTCCCAGATTGTACAATTGCATAAAGAACAAATATGTTGTTTATTGTTGAATAGCCTGAGGGAGGGAGAGGATGGGAGGGGGGGGGAGGAGAGCGAGAGACAGAGAGCGAGACACAGAGAGAGAGAGACAGAGAGCGAGAGACTCTTTATTATCAATCAGTGAATACCATTTTTTAAATACAAAAATATTTTATTTTCCAGTAAGCATTGAAAGTCTTGTCATGCGTTTTACAATAAACACGGCTATTGTAACCAAATAATGCACTGTATTCATATTAAGGTTATATACACTAATAGCCTATACAACATAAGCGTAATTCACATATCATTGGATATAGTAGGATTAGCCTATTCCTCAAATTCATTGACATTAATACACAAGCGGTATCGGCACAAGGAACGGGGGTAGAATTGGTGCCGGTAATGGAGCAGCTTAGCACAGTCCTATATACATTTAAGTTACAGTCGGACATCATATTTCAGTATGATTTGTATTCAATACATCTACGAAGTAAATGGCCTAACAACAACAATAACAACAATTTAAAAAAAAAGTTGAATATTTTTCACACTTTATAAATATTATTGACATGCTTTAAATGTGATGCAAAATGAGAAATCTCAAAACTTGTACACGCACGCACACCACGCACCAAAATAGGCTATACACACACATACACTAGACACGCTATGTACAATCTCTATACTGTGAGTAGATTTTAAAATGACAGACTGGATGCATTTATCATACATGCGCGCACTAACGCATACAAATGCGTACGCACAGACAGACAGGCACACAAACCCACTGCCACGCACAAACAAACAGCAGCAGCACCTCAATCAATAACAGTTGGTAGGTATCCTACTTTACTGCACCTTTTCACAATTGGCATTGTTCATGGTAACACTATTTCTGTAAATTACCGACACGTTACTGAAGATCCTTGTAATCAGTGTTTGAACATTCCTGAACATTTTAAGATATTATTTTATTAAGTATTATTATTATTAAGATTTCATACCGTTACTGTTTCTCTCAAGGATTTCGGGAAATCACTAACATTTGTAGTAATTTAATGAAATCCCTGAAACTAAAACACTCATGTTAAACAAATTCATTATTAAAAAAATATATTTAAAATTGTAAAATTTTTTTTAGACGCACGCACATGTTTGTTACAATATTTTCCCCCCTTCTGTCACATGACTTTTTTCGCTAAAAAGCCTCTCAACCGTTCATAAACCCTGACGCTTGACAGTTGAACCTCTCTCTCGCGGTCATATCTGGTGAAGTACTCTGTGGTAGGATGCTAATGAAACAGGAGCTCCAGCAACGAGGAATCATCAATTAGTCTGTAGGGAGAATGAGGAAATATGAATCCGTCTGAAATAATCTTGCAGGACTAGGGTCAGGAATTCAAAGATGGATTAACTGAAACAACAAAACAAAACAGAATGAACATAAATATCATTGTTGTGGTAGTAAGCTTAGTTTGGTCTTTTTCAATGTGGTGGGGTGGGGGGAGAGAGATAGATAGATAGATAGATAGATAGATAGATAGATAGATAGATAGATAGATAGATAGATAGATAGATAGATAGATAGATAGATAGATAGATAGAGAGAGAGAGAGAGAGAGAGAGAGAGAGAGAAATTTTTTGGGAAACTTTTTTTCTATTAGGGATAAAGATTTTAGACTAATGATAAGTCTAATCTTCCAATCTGTCCGTTAACAAATTAACATAGCAAAGAACCGTTAACATTAACTTGGAAATATTACTAACAGACACACATGCACACAAAATCACACCAACATCTTCATCATTATCTTTAAACAATTTTAGGAAACCACCCACTCCCTATCTCTCGCAATAATAATAATAATAATAATAATAATAATAATAATAATAATAATAATAATAATAATAATAATAATAATAATAATAATATAAAAAACTGTGTTATATCAAAATACACCACTTTTATAAATTAATTTTGCGGATGCCTACATAGGTTATATTTGAAAGAAAAATACTGTGTCGCCGCAATGTTTACACTCCAGAGGGAGAGAGTTCCATACATCAGCTCCATTAAATGATAGGCTATTTTTATATAAATCAATGCGAGGGAGGCGTATTTTATAATTATAAAACATATGCCCATCAACTGGCTTAGTAAAAAATATATCAAGATATGCAGATGTTTCGTGTGTGATTTTGAACATAAGGATAGCTGTATTAAATATAAATTGTTTTTGAAATGGTAGTATTCGGAGTTCTTTGTATTTCTCATTAGTTGTAATATCTGTAATTATATTATATGACTTATAGAGTTTCTTGATTGCTCTTTTAGGAAGACTGTTTAGCTGTTTAATTTGCGCGTCACTTGCATTACACCAAACAGTTGATGCATAATTAAAATGAGACATATAGGGCATAGAAAACAGATTTTAATGCACCAACCGCAACAAAATGTCTACGTTTATTTAAAAGGAAAAGGTATTTAGAATGTATTTTACAGATATTGTTAATGTGTGACCGCCAGTTAAACTCATCATTAATGTTCACGAACTTGATCAATATTGTACGACCCTAAATTTAGATTAAGGCAAAAAGATACATTTTGACGTTTTCGTCTTGTAGTGAGAAGCATACTTTTGCTTTCATTAGGATTTAATTTCATTTTATTGATGTCACACCAGTTACCAATTTCATTTATGCTTATTTGAAGACTTCGTTTTACCTGATGTAGATTTTTGTTATGAGTATGAAGGAATGAATCATCAGAAAAAGGGGTATGTCATTGATAAATTTACAAAATAAAATAGGCCAATGATCGATCCTTGAGGAACTCCACAAGTGACATCTCCAGAAGACTAAAATGAACCATTGTGTTTACTGATTATATTGGAGTATGTTTGATAAATATGATTGTAACAAATGAGAGAGAGGGAGGGAGGGAGAGAGAGAGATAGAGGAGAGAGAGAAAGTATTAGCTAAATAGATAATTATACGCATACGTTATAAAACATACTCAATACCGACAGTGAAATAGGTCCATTCTATAGTCGTAAATCACCAGTAACATGAAGAAACTAGAGGTTCTTTTAAGTCTATGAGCAATACCCTCTTTTGAAGTTTTCATAGGCTTATTACACTGCGCCCGCTTCGGAATGTTAGTGGACTACTAGTAATAATAGTACAAAATCAGCGAACATTCCGATACGAACGCCTGTGGCTTATATGCCTACACTACCGTCTCAACGAATATATAGATTTAAATCTATTAATCAATGAATAGAACTTCTGAGAAACGCGAGTCGTTGAAATTATAAATAATATTTTACCTTGGTAAAATAGAATCTTCTTCATATTGCATAGGTCCCCCTGAAAATAGAAAACATTATTTTTAAAAGAATACAGAATCAAGTTGCCAACATTGAACATTAAACAAGAAAATGGCTCCGATATTAGTAAACAAAACACCACAGGCGCCCAAATTCGTCATCCTACCTCTCATATAAATACATTATAAAATACATAGCCCTACAGAAAAAAATTACACATACAGTTACGTTCTACAATAGGTTTCACGGGAAATAGTAGACTACTTAGAAATCAATAGGCTACACGTTGTTTTTAACAGAGAAATACGCCTACTAAGCATAAAATTCTGCAATGTGTTTCATGGAAATTAGCACTTAGGAAACATTCTTTCAACGGAGTAAAATTACATATACAATGTATTTCTTGGAAGAGAGCGACTTCAAAAACAGACATTCTATGCAACGGAGCAAAATCACTCATAAAATACATGTAATTCCACAATATGTTTCATGGAAGTGAGTTAAGCTTACAGTACTTAGAAAATATGAAACATTCTTTCTATAGAACAATATTAATATAAAAGACAACAAAGGAAAAGGGGGTAGATCAGTAGATCTTATCTGTTCAAATCATCTCCCTCCCCCACCCCTCCCAACTACATTGCATTAAATTACATGGTTGTTGTTTTATGTCCAGCGGACTCCTTTGAGCCAAATCCGGACCAGACACTCACACGAAACGGGTCTACCTCTTACGCGATCAGAAACGCGTTTAGGATCCACCAACAACACACACATAGTACATATAAATACAAAGTCATGATACTATGACTATCCCACCACATCCTAAGGTAAATAATACTAAGGAATGCTGAGGGCGTCAGCCTTTCCACTTAATTTGTCACCCCCAGATTACAAAAAAGCGTATAAAATATATGACAAATATTCATAAGACTATATACATATATTATATATACATATATACATATTAATTTATACATACATAAAAAGGTCGAATCTACAAATAGACCCAAAGATCATCTTGGTATGTACAATTTTCAATACCTAGCCACAACAGACAGGCAGGTCAACCAGAACATCATACACATCCTGAGGAAAACAGTGAAAAGGGATTGATGAAAAAAATACAGGTGAATGACATATTGAAAGAGTGAATACTGTAGACAACAGAAAAGAAAAGAGAAGACAGAAATATAAGGAATGATAGAAAAGAGGAAATTTAAAGCAATAAACTTCCAGTGGGAAAACTATTTATAGTAAAAAATCTCCCGGAGGTGGGTAGGGGGGGGGGTGTAACTAATTAATTACTGCCGCCTCTAACAGTGACACCACACCTTTTCATGTCATCTTTACCTGACTGCAATGTACGTCTACCATTAGTAAATGATTGGGAACTGTTTTCTCTGTAATTGTATTTGTCTACAGCGATTATTCATCAGCACTCGCCAAAAACAAACAAACAAACAAACAAACAAAACAAACAAACAAAAGAAGAAAAAACAACCCACTATGGCCTCACCAGTACTAAACTATACCAGTAATACCTTTTGGTCCCCCTGATGTTGACGACATTGTATGTCTACTAAAGTTCTCATTGTTCCGTGTTCGTGGAAGCAAATAATTCCAGCAAGGATTGAGAAATGATTGTTACCGTGGTGGGGTAGTTGATGTTGGTGCGGACTGCCCTGTTGTTGAGGGGCATGACTGGGCGACGGTTACCCGCCAACTGTGTTACACTCTCCTGCCCGTACAACCGTTTCTGGAACTGCCGTAGTGCATCCAACTGCACAAGAATACTAATAAGCATCAGCACTTTTAAGGAAATATCATCATCATCATCATCATCATCATCATCATCATCATCATCATCATCATCATCATCATCATCATCATCATCATCATCATCATCATCATCATCATCATCATCACAATCTCCTCTATCTCTTCATCTTTTTTATTTCTCCCCCTCTTTCTTCTCCTTCTCCTTATGATCCTCATTTTCATAGTCGTGGTCGTTGTCGACGTCATGATGACGATGATGATGACGATGACGCCTACGGCATAATCATGACGACAATGATGAAAGATGAGACTGAAAGACATAACAAATGAGATGGATGGAACATGTTAAACAGCTACACCTCTGGTAGTTTCTTTTCACAAGGTACGTATAACTCTTGCACCCGCCTCTCCTCTACCCCCCAATCCCCCCTCCCACCCCCCACTTTTTTTTTCTTTCCCTTGCTTGGAAAATGGTTTAGTTTGTGATACTTAAACTATGCCTGGTAACTTTTCAGACATTTGTGTTGGTCAGTATTGTTTTATTCAATTAATCTTGTTTTTATAATTTTTTTGTATTATATCAATGTTTTGTTGCTGTTCCTGTCGTCCGCCAGTGATAATTTTGATACATTATTTATTATTTGGGTAGCACTCATTTACGCCTTGTGCTTCTGTGCGCGGGCTTGCATTATTATCTGGTTTGTGGAATAAATGTACGTTTAACTCCTTTAAAAAACAAAAACGGCGAAGAGAAGAGCCGATGCGGAGAAGGGAAGGGGAAATGAGGTAGGGGTGATTACCCGAATGTTCGAAACATAGATGATAGAACAACAAATGGAATTTTTATGACAAAGAGTTAAAGATGTGTTGGGTAAATGATGGGTTGGGTTGGAGTGGTGATGATGGTGGAGGAGAAACAGACTATCTGTATTGGGGCGGGGGAGGGAGAGAGAGAGGGGAGAGAGAGATGCGGGGGTGGTGGAGTAGAAGAGGGAGGAGATTACCTGTAATTTGGACACGTAAACTGGCTTGTTGAAGATGACCCAGGTGACTGTCTCAAGACAGGCAGGTTGTGTCAAAGAGCCTTCGTACGTCAGGTAATAGTTGGTGTCTGGTATCAAACTCTTCATAGGCAGCTCTGCTATTTCTCTGGTTTGGCCTGCACATAATTATGATAACAAAATGAATGAATATAACTAAATGTTGAGGTAGGCTTACCTTAAATAAAGCTGAGGATATGTAACACCGTGAAGGATGCCGATAACCATGACCTACTTTACATATTTGAAAGATATGGAGAAACAAATGGGTGCCTATTAAAACAATTGTAATTATTGCAAAGATAATTGTGTTTATCTAGCAGATGAACTGTAACTCAGTGTTCCCACCATCACCACCCCCACTACCACAGCAATAAACACCACAACCACCACCATAAATCAGCTTCAAGCTTCGCCTAGAATTCAAATTCCTTTATAGAATTTCTAGAAATGAAATTAATGTTCTGTGGTTTTTTCCTTCTGGTATTATAGTTGAAATAAAATCGGGCAATCACAGGCGTTCTAGCTAAAGCTCAGAGACAGATGACGGTAGGTCTGCTACAGTCTTTCTATGAGATCCTTATTGGAATATGAGAACAAAACTAAGTCGCATCAAATAACCGAGATCAACCAGCAACCTTAGGCGAGACTGATGCTCCTGACAACATAATCATAGATAGAATGACGCAGGCTCAAGGCGATGACGGGTAGCCTACAGACGTCCAGGCAGTTTCCGGTCGATGAAAAATATCAACTATTATTTGACGCTGAACAACCCTTCAGTCTCTCGTCTTTCCAATTTTCAGACTAAACTTCCAGTTGAAGCCATATTTTGTCACGGATAGTTTGTCCATATTTCGGTTACAAAGAAGATCGGGTTATTCTTTTTAAGTCAAACATTGGTCTGTTCACCAAACGTGTATCCAACTCCCTACCTGCTTTCCTTAATATTTATTATAACCAAATTTGTCTGTGTCCACTGAACATATTGCTTGTAAAGTCCGTTATGTACCCTACTAACAGCCAACACCATTATTATCATCATGTTTTATTCACCCTAAATATGATGATGATAATGATAATGATGATGATGATGATCATCATCATCATCATCAGCAGCAGCAGCAGCAACACTGCACGACCACCAATTAAGTTATACTTGGTTGTTTTCCGTTCTGATTAGTCATCCTAAACTAAGGTTAAAATATGAAGTTGAAAAGAAATAAGAAGTGTCACCTTGCCATGGAACCTTCTTGGCGTTTTCTACCAGTATTCGAAATCCCGTGTTGTCTTGGTCACTGGCCTGGAATAAAAATACAGCCATTTTTGAAGCACGGCCCTAACTAGAAATGTTTGATACAAATCTGTGGACCTACAACGTGAAGATAAAGCGTATGTTCGGCAAACAGTTTTATTTATTTATTATCTTTTCTCAGAACTGGTATCTTTTTAAAACCTCAAATTGCTAGACTATATCACACAGTAGACAAATAAGAACCTAGTTGTCATTCGACAAAATAATAGTAGTTTAATTCTCCACTGGCAGAACATAACGTTTAACATTTACAAAAAAGACGGGAGATGGGAGTGGGTAGGAGATGGAGATCCAAGTTTAACTGTCACAGAATTCTCTCTCTCTCTCTCTCTCTCTCTCTCTCTCTCTCTCTCTCTCTCTCTCTCTCTCTCTCTCTCTCTCTCTCTCTCATTATTAAACCCTCACTTCGAGGAAGACAGCAATAATAGCCACCCCATACGGAGCCTCCATCGCTTCTGACAGGTTATCGTACAGCTCTGAGTTGAAAGCCAACAGCTGAAGCTGAAAAATAAATACAACAAATGCAGAAACAAACAAACAAACAAATAATGCAGCATATGTTGCACGAATACAGTCAGTATAATTATTAGTACAAGTAATGTCTTTGACCATGGCTGCAGAGTTTTGAAGAATCACGCCATTGTGACTTTTTCTGGTATTCCACGTCTGGTCGACATCTACACTCTTTCTGGAATTCTCAAAAGTTCACGCATGAGCATAATTAATGCAATTCATCAACGGAGAGTTCCTAACCTGGAATACCATTTCAAATACGTTTTTGATCGAATTAAATTGGAACAAATGCAGACGACGACATTTGTGAAGAAACATCGCTGCTGAGGTTAGTAGCAAGCAGATCAAAGATCAAACAATAACTGAAGAAAATATTTGTCCAATTACCTCAGCGGCAAAACCGTTCCCATCTACAGAATGTTCCGAGCCATCACTGTCTGTCTTGCCAAAGTGAAGTTTAAGTTGCTCCACTCGGTACGTGTACATGAGAGGACCATCGCTGAAGTTGGCCGACACAGAAGAGTTCGGTGATATCCGTAACGTCAGATCGTTCCCTGTGTTTACCAGTATGCCATAAAACTGAACAGAAAAGAAAATCCAAGAGACTAAAGCAAACGAATAAGCAATCAAACCAACGAACAAAAATCTTGGCTTTTTCTTATAATACCGTAAAAAACTGGTGAAGAAGTAGTGGCCACATTTGGCTTACATTTTACTGCTTACGCAATAGGTTGTGAGATTTTTCACTGACCAGAATTTTGACGGGAGGCCACACCTTATGAGTTTAGTGGCCACATTTGGCTTACGTTAAAAGCCAGACCAAATGGTCTGGTAAATATATATGATGAGGGCTTTTTAGCCCAATTTTATTGTCCTTAACGCTCATGCAATAGGACGTTAAGCATCGTTTTTCGTTCGTTTGGCTTACGTTTTACGGCTTATGCATTGTGTCGGAAGTAGTGGCGCCTTGTTTATCATATCACGGACCGGTTCCAATGTAAGCTCGGCTTATGTATTTTTGCAGAACAAATCAAACATGCACTATCCTTGGGAAATTTTACGTCAGCAAGTACGCAAAACAAAAATACATAAGGAATTCATAAGCGTAACACATGTGTTGCCGGGTGAGTAATGGAAATGTGGGTAATTTGGACCTCGCGGTAAATTGGACCAAAGAGCTTATTACGGAAAGAGGGGGAACTTCCATTATGTCATATACAAAAATGCGAGACGCTCTCACGGATTATTTCCCTTTGCTCGGGCTGGCTATATTTCATCATCTGCTATATGAATGATCTGTGCGTAGTAACTTATTGAGCCTATGCCTTTCAAAAGAACATTTTTATGACAACGTTTGCAAAAAACAAACTTTTAACCATCATTATTATTAACATTCTGCTACTGCTGTCTTCTTTTTATGTTTACTTATTGACATTTATTAGGTGCTTTTATGCTGCTTATGTGTGTATGTCATAGGTTCGTTTTCTGCCCTGGAATTTATTATTTTTTTAATCAACGACAGATATTTTAAAATTAAAATATGCATGACAGACTGTTTCATTTATCCAAAACTGTGTAAATCCGTAAACGTGAGAGAGAGAGAGAGAGAAAGAGAGAGAGAGAGTGAGAGAGAGAGAGAGGGGGGGTTGGGGGAAGAGAGAGCTCTGTCATTCAATCAATTAATCACAATAAAGCACAATAACAAAATGTTTCACTAATAGTGTGAATTTAATTTATATCAGGTGTCCACCTACCCCCAACCCTCTCACCTCCCACATTACTGGCTTAATAACATCAGTCACTTCATGGAAAATAATTAATTAATCAGACAGAACAATCAGAACCTAGACTACAACATTACACGCAATATAGATCTAATGCGCAGAAATTCACAGATCAGAACAAGGACTGAATTTCCACATTACATTTTTTTTACCGTTTACACTCAAACGAAAAGGGATTACAACAGATCAAGGACCATTTTTGTGCCTAGGTAAGGGGTTATCTTGCACAGTATTTGATCACAAGGAGAAAACAGACTTAGTCTAATTTAACTTGTTAACATAAGCAGTTTGACGAAGCCAAACTGCCAATCTGACATCTACTTTTGAAATATAAGCACAAATATAGTCAAACAACCTAGCAATAACGTAAACAGTGAGCGACCTGTTGAACGTAAACTGTCAGCAAGCAAACTTTTTGGATTTAGCACATAGGTATAACATGAATCATTCAAGCCGCTCTCCGATTGTTTTAACACTAACAACACTGCAGCGGTCTTAGTTTAGGCCTACATAAACACCAAAAAAAAAAAAGGAAGTTTTTCAATTGCAATTTACCTTTCTTTGTCTCTTGGAAATTTGAAAAAGGACTTGCCAACACAACTTTTTTTGTATCTGGCATTATGGCAATTGATGGCTGTGCAAAACTCACCGCCCTGTTTCACTCGGTCGCCTTTTGACTTTCTGCCACGAGCCATTTTCAGCATGTCGACAAGGGAGCATAACTCGTATCTTTCGTCTCGCGGTTCTGTACCAAGTTCCCCCTCTTTCTATCATTAAGCTCTTTGATTGGATCACGGTGTTATCTCTGAAACTAAAGAGAGAGATCCTGATTTTTTTTCTTAGAGGCGTATATAGGCTATGAATTACGTCACTTGCACACGTATCATGACGTTTACAAAACGGTGAGCTCAACTTGTTTTTTTCCATTGTTTTCTAAAATTCTTTGTAAAGAATGGAATTTATATGGATGATGTTGTGAACAATACCCGGTAATTCTGCAGTAATTCTGTTCATAAATAAAGTGTCAGTGCTCTTCGAACATCTTGCATGTGTTTTTTTGCTGCACATTTACAAGTAGGCCTACTAGTGTAGGGTTTTAATTGAGTCCGAAATCCGAAGCACTACCATTAGCCTCCTGCAAGAGCAGTTTCTGTACTATGTCCAGGTCTGCAAGCGGATTGAAGAGGATCAAGAAGGTTGTTTGAAGACAGGTGTGCATTGAGCTGAGAAATAACAATTTTTTCGATGATTTTGGAAACAAAGGACAAATTTGATATAGGCCTGAAATTTTTAGGTCATTTGAGTCCAGAAAAGGCTTTTTGAGAGGTGGCTTGACAAGAGCGGATTTGAAGACGTCAGGAAAAGAGCAAGAGGTGAGAGAAATTGTTGATGACTTGAGTGAGAATGTGTTTGTACATTTGTATGATTGTATGTATACAATTATTATGCATATCTATATAATTATTAATGTGTAATATATGCATTGTGAATTGATTTGTTATAAGTATTGTGATTTGTATCTTTTTTATTTTTCATATGAAGAAGAGTAGTTTACAAAGTAAGTCTATATCTATATTGCAATATACAATGTAAAATATCTAGCCCGAAGTTGAAAGTGCACATTCATATAATCATAATACTAAGATAATTATAATGATATTAGTAGGCTTAGGTTAAGGTAAAATATTATTATTATTTATTAGTATTAATTTATTTTTTGTTTCTTTAGTACTGTAATAGTGTAAGTACTACAGTAGTTAGAGTAGTACTCAATACTGATACAGTGATAGTCTATTATTATATTGCCAGTACTAGTACTTATTGTCAGCATGACGTTGTCATTGTGTTGTTAGATAATGTAGGCCTAAGTACAAAAGTTGAGTAGTATTAGTAGGCCTACTCAATACTGTTAGTCTATTATTCTAATCCTAGTACTAGTATTTGTATTTGTTGTCAGCCAGACATTGTCATTGTGTTATTAGTTAGGCCTGTGTTTGAATCTTTGATGTTTGGTAGTTTTAATTGTTGTCAGCCGGTTCTTTAGTAATTTATTTATTTAACTCTTAACTTTAACTTGTAAGTGGTACTATATTTCAAGCGCATGCCATTTGTCAGGGCTTTATAAAATAGATACAATACAATTTTATTCATCTCAAAATTAACAATTACAGTGGCAGCATTAGCAAATTTACATTACATACACACAACGAACAATCACATCCAGCAATAGAAGCACGATTAAAATGGCTCCATTAAACTAAGTGATGAGGTTGAGGTTATAATTACAAACTACCCCATATCTTACAAGTTGCATAACAATCAGAAACTCTCTCTCCTGCACCCACACACACATGCCGGATCCTTGCAATGACACATAAGATTCACATAAGATAATGTTGACTCGCATACACATAATGATAATCACACATACATACGCTCATTAATAATATATGACTATATAGATATACAAACATACATACATACATACATACATACATACATACATACATACATACATACATACATACATACATACATACATACATACATACATACATACATACATATTTGTACACGTACAATGATACAAATTAGACCACAAACACATTTAACAGAAAAACCATTATCTAAGATTGCGAGAAACTACTATCTAAACATGTTTCAGCAAACTTTGGCGTGTGAAGACACCGAAGAACTCGAAAGGGAGGTAGCAACTCTATACGGTTTAGGTCTGAAGTCGTTCCATTTACGGTATCCCTCAAACGTGATGTAAGGGGAAAAAATATTGCGGCCGGGCCTTGAGTCATCTCCGTCAAGGGAGACAAATCCTTCATAAATGCACGTTATCTCAAGCGAGAGTTGCCTCCTGTGAACTAGGGGAACAAAACTAAACTTCGATTAAAAACTACAACATACAATTTCCAGAGTTTTGTCCCTTTAAAAAAAACAACCAGCAACTGTCGATACTAATTGAAGAAAGGACGAATTTATAACAAACTAGCTAAGTACGTAGCCTATGTTCATACGCAAGTTAGTGGTGGAAGTAAATAACCAACCAACCAACAAATAAACAACAACTATCCTATCCTATCCTATCCTATCCCGTAACTCAAATGTCGTTGGGGCACCACCGATGATCGTTTAACTTTCTCTGTCCTCAGCAACCCTCATGGCTCCGCTCAGTGCCATGCCATGCCATGCGCCAAGCCAACCCATTCTCGAATATTGTCCTCCCATCTCTTTTTCTGTCTCTCTCTTCTTCTGCCTCCTTGCAAGGCCTGATGCTTCGGTGACGTTACTTCACCACTGTGAGCATGACATCGTGTTGTCCAATGACTTGTGTGATGGTCTATCGGTCTTCGTCGTTGGTGATGTGCTAGGTATAGGAAATTCCCAGAAGTCTTCTGTAGCACCTCATCTCCATGCTTTGTAAGCTTACTCTTCGTTTGTAGGTCTGCTGTGAGGGTCCATGTTTCGCAAGTGTATAGGAAGATGGAGATGACAAGGGAGCACAGCAGCCTTACCTTGGAGTGTAAACCGATGGTCCTGTCTTTCCAAATGGGCTTCAACCTTGTTAGGGCAGCAGTTGTTTGTGCGATCCTGGAGAGGACTTCTTGTCGGGACCCATTGTCTTATTTACCTTATTGTCCCATTTTCCGTAGGGAAATTCTGGGCCCCCTCCCCTGGGGAAAGTGTAGTCGCAGCCTGTGGCGCGCCCAAACCCAACCTACCTAACATTAGTTGTGATTTTGAAATTTTGCTGGGGTAGCAAACCGGAGTACCCGGAGAAAACCCCCGAGACGTTGCCAGGGAGAAACATAACGCCCAGGTGCTGGATCGAACCCACACCTGTCAGGCGCCATTGGTTTCTGGTCTGTGGACAAGGCAAGTTAGTCCCGCCTTAGCCCACTTGGCCACAACACTCGCTGTCGGATACAATGGCTCCTAAATATTTGAAGCTATGCACTGTGTTGAGTTATTGGCCTTGGACTTTGATGTCCTTGTTGATGCCATTGGTGTTGTTGGTCATCATTTTGGTCTTCTCTGCACTGATTTCCATTCCAAAGGCTCTGGAGGTAGTGCCAAGCCTCTGTAACAGCTGTTCAATTTCTTGTTTTTCTCCGCCATTCCATCAATGTCATCCGCAAAACGGAGGTTGGAAATTGCTCTACCCCCTATGCTGACTGTGCTTCGTGATCTGCAAGGGCATCTGACATGATGCGTTCTAGGAAGATGTTGAAGAGTGTTGGAGAGAGTATTCATTCTTGACACACACCGATTGTTGTTTTGAACCAGTTCCCGATGGCCTGTTGTGCAGGACTGCACTGGTAGCCTTGTCATACAGACATTTGATGACTTTAATAATGTTAGGGCTTGAGTTGTACTCTTTCATGGTTGCTCACAGAGCTGCATGCCAGACTCGGTCAAACACCTTCTTGACGTCTACAAACACATGATATACATGTTGTTGGTGCTGTAGGTATTTATCGCAGATTATTCTGAGAGTGAAAATCTGTTCAGGTGTACTTCGCACTGCCCTGACTCCTGCTTGTTCTTCAGGTATGATTTGTTCAATTTGGGGTTTAAACCTGTTAAGTATTATTTTCAGGAGGACTTTGCTGGGATGGCTGATGAGGCTGACGGTGCAGTAATTTTTACACTCCTGAAAATTACCCTTTTTGGGAAGAGTGATGACAGGCGACTGGGTTTATGGTGTTGGCCACTCCCCACTCTGCCAGATCTTGTTACAGATAATGGTGAGGGCGTCAATCATCGCTTCACCTCCTGCTTGAAGCAATTCTGCGGGTATGTTGTCCACACCCGCTGACTTCCATTTCTTCAGCGATTGCACTTCTACATCAACTTCTTCTCGGAGAATTGGGAGGATTTTTTCTTCTTCTTCTCTGTTCTGGGGACATGCTAGAACTGATGGGTCTCCGTTCGGTGTGTGGTTGAAAAGGTCATAGCAGTACTCTGTACATCTATCCAAGACTTCTTGTTCTTCTGTAAGGCATAAGCCAGATTGGCTTTGGATAATGGAGACCTTTTACTTGTCAGCCACTTCACAGTCTGGTAGGCCTTCTTGCTGTTGTTCTTGTTCGGACTGTTCTCTATTTCCTGGCATTGATCTTCTATCCAGTTCTCGTTTTTGCTGGGCGCATGCCTTTTCGGATGTCATTGTTGATTTTTCGGTAGGAATCAGCTCCTTGTGAGGTGCTCTTTTTCTATGTCATCTCTCTTCGTTTGTCACACAGGTCGAAACGTTCAGTTGTGATCCACGGTTTCTTCTTTGGGTGGTGCTTGCCAAGGATCTCAGCGGCGGCGTCTGTCACAGCTGAACTGAAGGTGGTGGTCATGGTATTGACATCCAGCTCCCAAAATGAGCAGTGGTGCAAATTTATCTCCAATTATGGCTTGGAATGTTTTGGCCAGCTCCGGGTCTTGCAGTTAAATAAACAACTACGCCAACATTAAACAAATAATTACGCCAACAAATCAACTAACCAACAAATCCATCTATCCGCCTATATATACCTACCTACTTACCTACCTACAAACCCACCTATACCTTCCAACCTAATAAACTCATTAATGTAAGATAATGTTGGATATAGAATAATTGATTACCATGTGCAAAAGCAACAACAACAACAAAAAAAAAAAACATTCCCAATGTAAAATGTCCCATTGAAATTAACACAATACAATTGTCTTGTACTTCGATGATTATGTTAAAGGCTGCAAGTTGGCGCCTCGGGAGGCTTGTATCGTTAGCGCCCTGCACAGCAGCTCTTACACTGGAAAAGCGCTATATAAGAACGATTTTGCTCATTTGCTCTCTCTTGAAAACTTTCATCTACTCTATAAATAATAAAGGATCAAAGCTGGCTGGAAGCATAGCGTCTAACTAACTAACTAACTAATTAACTAACAAAACTACCTTCCCACCTAGCTGTACCTCATCTAAAAACGACAAAGTATACCTTTTCTGGGACGTGGACATTCATACGGCGAAGGTTGGGGTCAAAGAGCAGATGCTGTGGTAGAATATCGATGGGGGATTGGAACTTCCCAGTCTTGCACATTCGCCAATCTGGGTTAATGAGGCCCCAGTGCTGTGGGCCTACACAGATAGCAAAGGCATTTTCGTCTATAGAAATTACATCATCATCATCATCATCATCATCATCATCATCATCATCATCATCATCATCATCATCATCATCATCATCATCATCATCATCATCTGAAGCACCATCGTTATTATCGTCGTTGCCGTAGCCATCCTCCTCCTTCTCCTCCTCATTTTCTTCGAAATTATCGTCGTTAACTCCTATATCATCATCATCATCATCATCATCATCATCATCATCATCATCATCATCATCATCATCATCATCATCATCATCATCATCGCCAAGCTGGGTTGATGAGGCCCCAGGGCTGTAGGCTACACAGATAGCAAAGGCATTTTCGTCTATAGAAATTACATCATCATCATCATCATCATCATCATCATCATCATCATCATCATCATCATCATCATCATCATCATCATCATCATCATCATCATCGTCGTCGTCGTCGTAATCATCATCGTCGATAGTAAATGTCATTTGTAGGTCTCTCAAGCTTATTCTCAGAGTCATACACCATGTCTGATCATTTTCCAGGACGTATACACGCACTGCTTGGTGTAAATTGGACATACTAGAACTACATCCATCTCGATCTCAAATAACAGAGGAACAGATCGATGTACATTCTATCAACAGCGAAAAACCAACAATGGTGATTCCCACAGTGTTATCCAGCTGATCCCGTGTAAAGATCATCCAGACCATCCGTGTTTTAGTCTCAGGCATTGGGATGCTAGACGATCTGGTTGACACACACTTCCAAATGCCAGGAAGAGTACAAAATGGGCACAAATTGTCTGTCACTCTCCCGCCATAATATTAGCTGATCATCCGCTCTCTGGTGTGCCAGGCTGGGCTGGCAACTGGTAAATATTTGGCCAATATGACCACCCCCAAATGGAAAATGGCGACGGCCGTCCCGTAGGGTTAAGCCATGTGCTGCAGTGAGGGCATGGGAGGCAATCGATTGGCTGATGATTCCCCTTTGGACAATGGACCGAAGAAAAAAAAAAGGCCTTTGTCAGAGAGGGTATATTGAAGGATAAGGGTAGCGACGGATGTAAACAACATACAGAGAATGGGCTGAGGGCATGCAAAGGGCATCTAGATGGGTAGGACAACTTTTCCACCAGGAATGTCAGGGCCCTTCTAACAAAATAATAGAGCAACAGACGAATGGCAATCTATAGAGTAAGTTCTGTATGTACATGATCATCAGGTGCGGATCAAGGTTAAGGAAGGGAGAAGAAGGGAAAGGGGGTGGGGAGAAATTGTGTCCAGGGTCCAGACCCCGGGGGTGCCCAGGGGCGAAGGCCTTGACGGCCGGGTGGGGGGTGGGGGTGGGGGAGGAGGGAAGGGGGAGGGAGGGTCTGGGGTAGCGAAGCATACCCCTCCTTACCTCACCCCCTGACGCTGAAGATAATGTATGAGGTGCATTGTAGACCTCTCCTGGAAGATAATATGTTAATCACTAGTGTACATTTATCTCTATTTATTGTATATACGCTGATATCTCCTAAGACGGTATTGTGCGACTCAATATGTGTATGACACTGTCATTATTTCATGCATATAGGCTCATATCGCTGAGACGGGATTGTGCGACTCAATATGAGTATGACACTGTCACTATTTCAAAAAGTACACGTACAATCATAGTGCAACATTGCTGAGGAACAAATAAAAACGAAACACCATAGAAACTACTTACGGATAAAGAAAGACAGAGAGAAGTAGGAGCATTTTTGCGATGGTAATGTGCAGAACCAATGTCACACAAAAACGCACTGTGTGTTTTATTTTACTCCTCTTATTACCACAAGACCAACAGCAAGAAGGCTTACCAGACTGTGAAGCGGCTGACAAGTGTTAAACAGCCCAAGGTCTCCACGATCCAAAGCAAGTCTGGCATATGCCTTACAGAAGAACAAGAAGTCTTGGACAGATGGACAGAGTACTGTTCTAACCTTTACAACCACAAGCCAAACTGAGACCCGTCAGTTCTAGCATGTCCAGAGAACAGAGAAGAAGAAGAAATCTTCCCAATTCCCCGAGAATAAGTTGAATCAGCAGTGCAATCGCTGAAGAAGGGGAAGTCAGCGGGAGTGGACAACATAGCCGCGGAACTGCTTCAAGCAGGAGGAGAAGCGATGATCGACGCACTCACCATCATCTGTAACAAGATCTGGCAGAGTGGGGAGTGGCCTACACCATAAACCCAGTCACTTGTCATCACTCTTCCCAAAAAGGTAACCTTCAGGAATGTGAAAATTACCGCACCATCAGCCTCATCAGCCATCCCAGCAAGGTCCTCCTGAAAATAATACTCAACAGGTTGAAACCCCAAACTGAACAAATCATAGCTGAAGAGCAAGCAGGATTCAGGGCAGGGCGAAGTACCACTGAACAGATTTTCAACTTCAGAATAATCTGCGAGAAATACCTACAGCACCAATAACATCTATATCATGTGTTAGTAGACTTCAAAAAGGCGTTTGACCGAGTCTGGCATGCAGCTCTGTGGGCAACCATGAGAGTGTACAACATCAGCCCTAACATTACTGAAGTCATCAAAAGCCTCTATGACAAGGCTACCAGTGCAGTCCTCCAAAACAGCGCCATCGGAAACTGGTTCAGAACAACAATCGGTGTGCCTCAGGGATGCCTACCCTCTCCAACACTCTTCAACATCTTCCTAGAGCGCATCATGTCAGATGCCCTTGCAGACCACGAAGGCACAGTCAGCATAGGGGGAAGAGCAATCTCCAACCTCCGTTTTGCGGATGACATTGATGGATTGGCTGGAGAGGAACAAGAACTTGAACAGCTGGTACAGAGGCTTGATACCACCTCCAGAGCCTATGGATGGAAATAAGTGCAGAGAAGACCAAAATGATGACCAACACCAATGGCATCAACACGGACATCAAAGTCCAAGGCAGTGCATTGCTTCAAATAATTAGGAGCCATTGTATCAGTCAATGGGTCCCGACAGGAAGTCATCTCCAGGATCGCACAAACAACTGCTGACCTGGCGAGGTTGAAGCCAATTTGGAAAGACAGGACCATCAGTCTACATTCCAAGGTAAGGCTGCTGCGCTCCCTTGTCATCTCCATCTTCTTATATGCTTGCGAAACATGGACCCTCACAGCAGATCTACAACGAAGAATACAAAGCATGGAGATGAGATGCTACAGAAGACTTGTGGGCATTTCCTATACCCAGCACATCACCAACGACGAAGTCCGACAGACCATCACACAAGCCATTGGACAACACGATGACCTGCTCACAGTGGTGAAAAAACGGAAACTCCGATGGTATGGCCACGTCACCAGATCATCAGGTCTTGCAAAGACCATCCTGCAAGGCACAGTGCAAGGAGGTAGAAGAAGAGGGAGATCGAAAAAGAGGTGGGAGGACAACATTCGAGAATGGACTGGTTTGACACTGAGCGAAACAATCACTGTTGCTGAGGACAGAGAAAGATGGAGTACGCTGGTTAAACGATCATATGTGGTGCCCCTACGACCTCTGAGTTATGGGATAGGATAGGATAGGATAGGATTACAAATACAGTGTCTGATTTATTTCATTTAATCAGTACAACCTATGTTAATCTGATGAATAAAAATTGATACAACAACAACAACAACAACAACAACAACAACAACAACAACAACAACAACAACTGATTTATTTCATAACCTCTCACAAAATAATAGCATCCTTGTTTCCAGTACAATGTCAAAGTTGGCTAAATGTGCAATTTTAAATAAAAACTTTGGTCAGCTTTGCATACGAATTTAGGTTGCTAATATCTCTGCTTCTAATAACTATTCAGAAATGGGTTTAGGCCAACTAAAAAATAAAAGTCTGTTTACGGTATCCCGATCGATCTTAATTTTTTGGCCCGACCCTAAACTTTTGTTGGGATCGTCTGGGAAAAAAAATGAAAAAAGCCAAACAAAATCGCACCCAAGTGGGGAAAAAAAACGAAGCCGACTAACCGACCCTATTTCCTCCAACCCCTCCCCCCACCCCTCCGTATGTTACCGTAAACAGATTTTTTTTTTTTTGGGGGGGGGGGAAAGTGTGGGGGGGGGGAAGAAATTTTAATGTCATTGGAATCAGCCAAACCAGATCTGATGAAATATTTCATTATCATTTTGCGTACAGAGCAAAAAGTAGGTAAAACCATTTATCTGTTCCTTTATTTTCTATATATAATATGCAGAGACACAAAGGCTTACTTATGTATGCAAACCAACATTTATCCACATTTTTTATATGTTAGTTTGACGGATTCATTCATTTATCCCTTTGTTATATCTCATAGTTTCAATTTTAAGAGCGTTTACTTTGCACCAAAACACGTTTCCCTATGCCGGTAGTCTACTTTCTTCTTGGTGTAGATCTTCGGATCTAATATTTAAAAAAATATTGAATACATTTTCGATTGTGAAGCACTGAGTTTAAAGCGAATTAGTTCTAAGCTCAAATTACATTGAAAAAAAAAAAAGGTAGGAAAGGCGATTTTTGGAGGTCAGCCGCTCAAGCGGAAGTGAGGGAATAAAACACCTTGTATGTAATTGAGGCCTACGAAAGACGAGACTTCACAGCCTGTGGTACATTTTGCACTGGTAAACGGAAGTGAAAGCAACTCCAAGGGACGTAACCCAACCGAAGTAATAAGATACACCTTTCGACCGCAAACATCTATAGGCTTTGAATGTTTATGGTAAACATGGCAACACTTTAAAAAAAAATCTTTTTACGTATTTTAATTTAAATTAATTGTATTACTTTTTCCTCTTAATTTTTTTTAAAAATATTTTATTGATTTATTAATTAATATTAAATAAATTAATACAATTATATTTTGTGGGTTTGAGGGGTAGAGGGAGGGTCTGGGAACCTTTGGAACCTCCACTCCCATAAATCCGCTCCTGATCATTCACACGCAGAAAGCGGCAGCGATAAATTCGACAGTGGTGGTGAAAACTGTTTTTCGACGGGACGTCCCTTGGGCACAGAACCTACACAGGCATGCATATAATATAATATTAGCTTAGCTAAATAGTTACAGAATGGCACAGGCGGCGGAAGCTGCTCAGGATTGGGGGGGGGGGGGGGGGGGGGGCACACACTATTCACTGACATCAGGGCCAGACCTGGGAAAAGTCGAGGGTGGGGGTGGGGGTTACAGATTCAGCGAAGGCGCGAAGCGCCGAGCCTTCTAGGGGGGTCCAGGGGCATGCTCCCCCGGAAATTTTTTTTTTCAAGGATGCAAAATGGTGCAATCTGGTGCAATCTGAACCTTGAAAAAGCCATCTGTGATGGTCTGGGACTTTGAGCTTTTTGAACAATTGAACTGACAACCTCTGGGGTACAAAAATTATCCTCTGCCCCTCCCTTAAAAAAAAAAACACACACACACACATTTATTTATCAGCAGAGATGTTTTGTATACTATTATTATTCACTACTTTTTGTTGATCGTTAACGGTATAAAGCTTTACCTTGTAGTTTATGAACATCACCGCCCTGCTTTCACTTAATTCAGTCTTGCTGCACTAGGTTCCTCGGCATTAGTACCATTTGTGAATTGTATCTTCTGGCAAAACAGTTCACTGCCTCTTTGAAGTCAATTCCAACATCCCTGTGCACTTTCAGTAAAGCAAGTCCATTTAGTCTCTGTTGCCCCATTGTAGAGCGCAGGTAGTTTTTCAGGTTGCGCAACTGACTGTTTGAATGCTCACACTCGGCAGTAGTGACAGGTAGGGTGCAAAGGTTCTAAAGCATGATGAACAGGTTGGGATAAAAAAAAAATCCCTGTCACAATGTTTCAGTGCTTCTGATGCCGTGGATGTGATGATAGCTGTCGCAATCTCAGCAGCACTTTGACCCAGCGGGGAGCGACAAACTACAGCATGACCTTAAGGTAGCAGAAATGTGGTCAGAGAAGTGGCTGATGCAGTATAACGTGGACAAGTGCAAGACTCTGCATGCAGGCCGTAAAAACACTTGTCATGTTTACACGCTGGGAGGACAAGAACTTGGAGCAGTGGAGGAAGAAAGGGACCTAGGCGTCATCATGCACAGGTAACTGTCGGTCAGTCGCCAGTGCTGCGAGGCAGCAAAACGAGCCAACAGAGCAGTGGGGCAGATCATGTGAACAGTCACAGCCAGAACTAAGGTAGTTATTGTCCCACTCTACAAATCAATTGTACGACCACACCTGGAGTATTGCATCCAAGTATGGCGACCTTACCTCAAAAAAGACATCGCAGAGTTGGAAAAGGTGCAGAGGAGAGCTACGAGATTGATCACAGGGATTGGTCACCTGCCGTACGATGAGAGATTGGCTTTTTGCAATTTGCAGAAATTAGAAGAAAGGAGAGACAGGGGAGATCTCATCGAGACATTCAAGATCATAAAGGGGCTTGAAAAAGTTTCTGCTGACAAAGTTTTTACTTCATGCCAGTCATCATTCTACCATAGAGGTCACAGCAGCAAACTGTTCAAAGATAGGTCTAGACTGAATCTCAGAAAAAACTTTTTTTCACAAAGAGTTGTGAACCCATGGAATGCACTGAAACAGTCAATTGTTGAAGCTGAAACCGTCAACCAGTTCAAGAACCGCCATGATAAAGAGACAGTTAAGGGGGTTAAAATAAGTTCTCAAACTTCCTACCCCGTCGGCCGCGCTCAGTGGCCTCTCAGGTAAATTCAGGTAAATTTGCAAACCCACCGTTGGTATTCTGCATCAAGGGTAGCGTTGTCTGGTAGGTCAGACTCCCACAACATTGCCAGCATCACCCCTTCTGGAACCTGCATGAAACCATCCTGGTTGTCTATTAAAGTGCTTGGCACCAGACATAGACCATCAACTGCTAGACCAGCATTTTTGAACCTCGAGTCCAATTCGGTTGACAGGTGTTCCAAGAAAGGAATGGCAATGCTAATCTTGAAATATTCTTCTGGAGTGGCCGCAGGTTGGTTGTCACGAAGAGTCTGTCGGGATGCTTGACGAGGAACAATAACACCAGTTGTCAAAGCATTTGCCATTTTGCTGACTTCTTCACTTGTAGTCGAGAAAATTGCTGATATTAAAAACGGTAGACTGTAAAAACTGACAGCAAATTAAAGTTTTCAAAACGCGACTGTGACAAACTGTCGGTCACTTTGATCTACGCTAAGGCTAACGATTATGACGCGTCGACAGGAAATGATGACGAAGGGACGAACTTCTCTTACTGATCAGAGGGTGATGATGATTATGATGATAAACACTTGTATTGCTTGATTCCATTTGAAGAAAAAAAATCCTTTAATGCCCTGGCAAAAAAAAAAAAAAAAAAAAAAACTCTACTCATTATTGGAGGGGGCAATATATAAGGCTGCCCCCTCCAACATTTTTCTAGGGGGGGGCATGGCCCCCCTGCCCCCCCTGCTTCCGCCGCCTGTGAATGGAGCACTAAATAATTATATTAATCCATGAAAAACAGCAAACTTTGCATAGTACAACTGCTGTTGATGAACAAACGTACACAGATCTACTGTTAGTGTTGGTGGAATTTCGGTGGGATGGGCCTAGCTGGGCATAGGAACTACAGATGCGTAGTTGGCTTAGTGGTGTACGGAGTTTATTTAAATGTCAGGCGATAACATTGTAGCCTGTATGGTTCAAACCCCTTTGATGGGAGGGAGCGAAATAATAATAATACTACTACTACTACTACTACTAATAATAATAATAATAATAATAATAATAATAATAATAATAATAATAATAATAATAATAATAATAACAATAACAATAACAATAACAATAATAATAAATTATATTAAATAAACAAATAAATAAATATATAAATACAAATATCAATCAAATAAAAAATAAGAATTACCATGAGACACAGCGCCCCTACTCCTTCGGATGAGAGTATAAACCGAGGTCTAGTCTGTGAACGCACGCATTCAATCGCATGGACATTAAAGATCCTGATGCTCATGTCCTACACAAATACATCCAGCACGCACTAGGTCCTTTCTCCCCATCACCAAGGACAGTGCTCAGTCGTCTGGGCGCCAGACTATGCTATTAAGATTGCAGGTGGGTGCCTCGAGCGGCTAGAGTTAGATCCTGTATCGACCAGCGCCTTGAGCAGATCTTAAGCTGGAAAAGCGCTATAAATAAAATAAAAATTAATTAAGCTGCATGCATAGTAAAATAGCTAAATTGTTCAAGAACGGAACACAATATGTTCAGCCCTTGACAACAGCAAACACTGTAAATCACTGCATGGAAATCGCACTGATGTGGGTGAACAATCGCATGCAGATCCACAGTGCATAAATCACCAGGATTACTTTCACACTGTCACACGCATTAAACAATGAATAAAACGCCTACACAGAGGAGCCACAAGAGTTGTGTAGTGATTATGGATTATTTTAGCAAGGCAATGCGATCAATCATTATTAAATAAATATCGCCATCTCATCCAACAAGCAACAAGGACAAGAACAGCTGATTCATTCAATGTAGCATGGTACTCTCACACACTACACCCACTTTCTCTCCCTCATTGTCTTTCTCCCTCATTGTCTCTCTCCATCTCTCTCTCTCTCTCTCTCTCTCTCTCTCTCTCTCTCTCTCTCTCTCTCTCTCTCTCTCTCTCTCTCTCTCTCTCCCTTCCTGTGTGAAGCCAAATTCCTCCTAAAACTGACCCTGAAATAACGTCTCTCTACCCTTACGACCAAAAGGTTTCGGAAAACCTTTATCTGGTACCGTTAAAACACAAACCAAACAACAGCAGCAGCAACATAAGCGACCGTTAAACATTTAAGACGATTCTCCATAGAAAAATAACAAGTATGGACAGGTTGAGATGGCAAGAGGTTAAAGTGAGAGCTTTATGCAGTTAAGAGAAGAGCAAAATGATCTTCGCCGATTTTATGCCTTTCTAGATTTCTTCCACTCTCCTCCAGCCCACACCCTCTTTGTTTCTGTTTTTCTTTCTTACAGTTTTTTGGAAGAATGACAGGCCAGTCAGAGAATCAGAGAGGAGACGCCCAAGTAGAAGGGAGGTAATCAAGCTGACGGACAATTGGTCTATCCGAATCGTCCGTTAGGCGGCGCTGTGTTTTTGTCCTAGCTGTCCGGAAGTTACGTCTACTCAGTTAATGCATGGTTTGGAGAGGAAACGCATTTGTTGTCCTCTGACTGAACTGAAGAGCAAAGGCGGCAACTCCTTTTTTTAAACTTTAAATTTATATTGTATGCAAACACAAAAGGGTAGATTGCATAATGGAATCTTCGTGTTAACACCCAGGCAACCTCGCAGAAGCCAAACGACGAAAAATACAGGAATGATGGTAGGGGGGTTAGAATGGGGGAGAGGAGCAGTGGGAGTGGAACAGTGTGGGGAGACAATACGTGGTGTCGTCGTCGGTGTTGTTGAGGATTATGACAATGATGATGATGATGATGGTGATGATGTTGATGATGATGATGGTGGTGATGATGTTGATGATGATGATGATGATGATGGTGGTGGTAATGAAGTTGATGATGATGATGATGATGATGATGATGATGTCTCCCTGCAATTACTTTTCTACGCCGTATTCAGAAATAGAGCTGAACCTTTTCTGTCTGAGCACTTTAGCTAAAATGATATTTTAAAAAAAAACAACATAACCCCAAAAAAGCACTGTTAATAAGTAAGAAAAAGTAGAAAGATACAAATAGAAAACAAAAGAACCGCCAGCTAGTGAAAAACGGAAGTTCTTTTGTGAAGTCCCTTGTGTCCGTAAGGTACCAGACCACCTTTGAACAGAGACAGACGCGGCTTTGAGAAGTACCAGACGTCGAGCTTTTAGTTATTCCAGACATATCTGGAAATACTTTAAAATAGTAACCACAACGAGCCATATGTCGGTATGTCGGTCGGATCTCCGGAAGCCATATCGCAATAACCATTGAACGGATTTTCATAGGAAAATTATCTAGCTTAGTGTGCTGCCTCCCGCGCACAACTGCAAAGGTCAAGGTCATTGAAATCATTTTGTCGCTAAGCACTTGTTGTCATTATCTGAAAAAAACTGCTGAAGCAATATAGTTTCGGTTTTGATACGCGGGTACTTCAATTCATGACAATAGGAGTCCGGCTGTGGGTCAGTCGATCGATCCGGCACTCCGAATTTAGCTTTTTTTGTTCAAAACACACTTTCTGCCTTATCTAAAGAAAAACTGAATGAACCGAAATTCATCATTTTTACTTTGCAGATACTTTAACTATTGGTAAGCATGCTAGATCATTCCTATGTGTTTTTCCTTAAAGGTAAAGGTCATTGTGTTTAACCGTTACCTAAACACGTTTTGCGTTGCATCTAAAACTTGGTTTATCCAATTTTGATATTTTTTTGCTTGCAGATAGTTGAGCTAGTGATCATCATTCCATGTTTTTCTTTTGGTATGGCCTGTGTTAATTGGAAAGTTCGCGGACGTTCAAGGACCTTTAAAAAAAAAAAGAAAAAAAGTTCGGGATCTGAGGACCTCGAAACAAAAGTTTGTGAACCTTCAGGAACTTTCTTTTTAAGACAGGCCATTAGGATGAGGCTGAGGCGCAACAACGCCACCAGAATTAACACTTTTGAAAATGCTTCTCGTTCGGCTATGTGTGAGAGTGTCTGGAAACTTATTTGAATGGGCTTGCCATCTTGATTTTTCTTCCTTTCAGCAGCTCTAGACTATTCTGTTTTGGAGCTGTGCAGGTTGTCTGAGTGCGTGACACACGTCCATGGTCACAATAGGAATGAATGTACTTCGAACCAAAAGAAGACCAAAAGGTTTGGAACAGAGTGCATGGCAGTGGGTGATCAAGATGAGATAAGAGACTGGAAACAGGAGACATTGTAGTAAAAATGTAAAAGATCAAAGATCTATGACTATGTATGACCTTTTTGATCAGAAACTTGTGTGTGTGTGTGTGTGTGTGTGTGTTGGTGTGTGTGTGTTTGGGTGTGCGTGTGTGTGTGTGTGCATGTGTGTGTGTGATTTCTATGATTTCCAAGTTAATGTTAAAGTTATTTACTGTATTAATTTGTTAAGGGACAGATTGGAAGATTAGACTTATTAATTAGTCTAAAATCTTTATTCCTAATAAAAAAGTTTCAAAGTTTCAAAGTTTCAAAGTTACTCTCTCTCTCTCTCTCTTAACTTTCATTTTGTTTTAACTATTTTATCTCCTTCTCGTAAGAATCAACGGTAATTTCCTTACTCTGCATTTACAGAAGAAACTGGAGATTAAAAATGTAAAAAAAAATCATGTGAATAATCCGCATTTGCTGCAAAACTCTGAGGGTGAAAAGAATAATAGAAGAGAAAATGATCTTTTGTTACTTGCATCATTTTGCTGTATTCGCAGCTCTTCGGTGTACCCTAATGGACTTGTTCAAAATTGATTGGCTGGTTTCCAACTGTTCGGGAAGAAGTTCCTCAAATAAATTCTGTGGAGAAAAAAAATCTTCGTGCGGAGGAAAATCCACCCTTAAAACCCTTTCCATTTTCTTACATGGAAAGCAACAGGCTTCTCTCCCTTTCCCTTCTCCTCAAACGAAGCAACAGCTTCATAAAGATCATTTTTGTTGTTGGAAGTAATAAAACCAGTATTTATATAGCGCCTTTTCCTAATGACATCAGTTCAAAGCGCAGTTCTCACGCATTTATACTTAACGTTAACATCGAAATATGTAGGAAAAGAAGTCAAACAAAAACGAGACACTAATAAATTTTGCAAAGACATAAGCTTTATACAAACATGAAAAATAATATTTACAAGTACATTATAAAAGACGAGGGAAGGAGGGGGAGGAAGAAAGCAGCTAAGGAGTGGAGGGCTGGGGGCGTGCGATGTGACGGCGATGGTCTGAATCGAAAAAGAAGAAATGGTGATGGTGATGGGAGACGGGATCAGACATTTTTAAGAAAGAGATGAATTTTAAATTGGGCTTGAAAGTGGCTATGTTCGGAGAGCTGCGAAGAGAGAGAGGAAGAGAGTTCCAAGTTGAAGGACCAAGCATTTAAAAGGATCGACAGCCTGCAGAGGAGAGTTTGTAGCGGGATATTTGTAGCATGAGGATGTCAGAGGAAGGACGAAGATTTCTAGATGGCTTTTAGAAGTGACTGTTTTGGGTGAGGTAGGAAGGGGCTAATCCATGGGCGGACTTGTAACAGAAAGTACAGATTTTGTATGTAATCCTCTGAGATACAGAAAGCCAGTGGAGAGAATGTAAGAGGGGTGTGATATGAACAGATTTTTTTGAGAACCAGACGAGCAGCTGAGTTCTGAACACGTTGGAGCAGATGAACAGAAGAGGAAGCAAATCACTTGGAAAGCAACAGACGTCTTCATAACATTGTAGCAGTTTCATGTAATAAAGTATTTTTCCTTTTCTTTTTGAGTGGAAATTGCTCTTGATCGGGATGAATTGTGGAAACTCAGAACCAAAAGCTTTCGTTTTCAGTACAGAAATATATAACGTTTGATTGGTGGTATATAATTACGTACAAGTGTAGCGGCGGTACAACTAATTGGAACAACAACAGGTTTCTTCATATAAGCCTAAAGTGGCAGTTTGATAAACACGAGTCCTTTATGCTTGGACTGGAACCCATTTTTACTCGGGATGAATAGTTCTGCGCTAGAGAACTTTGTACGTGACGACATAAGACCCGAAACATTTGATTTTGGCTGTTTAGGCAAACTGACTATCAAGCGAATCGCGGATTATATTTGCCGCGGTGCGGCTTGTAGGTTAAGATAGAGGAATCTCCGATATCCGAATATAAAAACCATCTGGGGAGGACCAGAGATGGATCAAACAGAATGGCCCTTTGAAGACGAAACAAGAAGGAACAAGCCATTGGTAGGCATAGGTTGGAGGGCAAGCCCCGAAGAAAGACTGAAAGAAAGATTACGGTTTTTCGGCAATAGCCAAATACAGAATAATTACAGTTGTTCTACAGTATCCAAGGAAAAAAATATTACAATTGTTCTACAGTAGCCATGGACACAAATATTATAGTTGTTCTACAGTAGCCAAGGACAGAAATATTACAGTTGTTCTTCAGTATCCAAGGGTAGAAATATTACAGTTGTTCTACAGTAGCTAAGGACAGAAAGATCATTGTTATTGTACAGAAGCCAAAGACAGGAGTACTGTACTACAATACCACTGAAGTTTGTAAACCTAAGTGCAGCCAAAGACAGGAGTACTGTACTACAATACCACTGAAGTTTGTAAGCCTAAGTGCAGCCAAAGACAGGAGTACTGTACTACAATACCATTAAAATGTGTAAGCCTAAGTGTCGTTCTCCTTTACAAAGTCAGCCCGTGTTTCTTCCCCCCCTTCCCTCCATCCTTTTATTTTCCTCCGCACCCCATCCCCCCTTCCTCTCTTGTTTTCTGCTTTTCTTTCCATATAAGCGTAATTTTTCCCGCACTCCCTCCCAGCTCACCTCATCACAGAGTAACCGCATCCACATCTATACTATATGATTTGCAATGACAACACAACAGATAGTGATGGGTGCCAAGGAGTTTGCGAGGATCTGACTGGATTACATACCAACCTCTGTGTTGACAACACTCAGCCTGTTACTCAACTTCGATGGAAGGTAGGTCTAACTTTATCTATAAACTCCGAGATTTGACCACAAAGTTCTGCACAGTGTCGTATTAATGCGGTCCCCTATGTTGGTTACATGCCGTTTGTTTTTGTAAACGGGGGTTCAATAAATTAGAGTATAGCCTCAGCGTCCCCTGCGTGGGATGTCTTTATTGTAAAATGACCGGCTAGTAGATTGCCTTCAGTGTTACCACTAGGGTTGTTTCGGCAGATCTTTTATGCGGATCAGGGGTGAGTCCTCTTTCACTTCTCTGGTCCTGATTTGGCTCGGAAAAGTCCGCTGGACCTAAAGCAATAGGCATGTAATGTAATGTCCGGAGAGTCATTCATAGGGTAGGGTGGGAATAGGGGTTGAGGAGATAGAATGGGGTGGTGGTGGGGGGTGAAAGAGTTAGTTATTTGGAATGACGGACTTGAAAAGCATTACAGCCATGTTGCTATTGCTTTTAAAAGCTTAAGGCTGGGAGCCCAACCTTTTAATGGTTCAGCCTGGCCAAATACTGCTTGGAGAAAGCAAGCGACAGTCGCTAATGCACCTCATCAAAGTTGTAATGCACGTGTCACTCTTGCCAAGGGCAAGTCAAATGCAACAGCAAAGGAAGAGAGTGGAAATGTGCTAGCGAAACTTCCCTCAAGCCAGCATTATCACTCTTCCTAAGTGAAAGTCAAATGCAACAGCTGCATGGATAATCTAAATTTGCCAGCAAAACTGCCAAACGATCCAACACCCCAAATTGGCAGCGATACCAACGCTATCGTATTAATACGGACAGAACATAATATGCTATCAAAACAAGTAAACATGGAGAGCCTAAAAGTGGCAACAAAAACTTCTTCAAAATCCATTGAATCCATTTGTATGATGACGACTGATCTTCAGAATGGCTTACAAAATGCCTTTCTTTACAATTTATTGAGAACAGAGTTTAAGAGCCTGAAAAAAATCTCAGAAACTCATTCAGGCCCGCATTTCGATGAGACGATGCTCCACTCACATGGCTTATTAAGAAGCTTTTTTAATATTGAAGGCCGTTTAAAAATGCTAGCAAAACGTAAAAATAAAATCCCTTAAATTTGTTTTTACTAAAAGCAATACGATGATGCGCTTTACAAGCATTGCTTTTTGCAGTATTGCTTTAAGTTCAAAAATTTCCTGGCTTTTATAGAAGTTTTGCTAGCATTTTTAAACGGCTCTCAATATTAAAAAAGCTTATTAATAAGCAATATATATAACCACTCTACTGCTTGCTCAACACTACCACAAAGTCCAGATATGAATAACACATAAAATAAAACAATTTCTTGACTTGACGTGACTTGACTCGTTAGACGTTTGAGGCCCACTGGGCCTGTTCGTCTCTCAAAATAATAATAATAATTACAACTTAGTAGTGCGCATGGTGGCTTTAAGTTGCTAATGGTAACATGTTGGGTCATAGAGGGTGGGAAGGGGGCGCCAGTGGCTGTCCAGGCGGGATATAAAGGAATTAAGTGAGGGGGGCAGATACAATGTTGTCTGGCAGGCTGTTCCAGGTGGTAGCAACTCTGTTGGAGGAAAAAGTGTCCCCTTACGTTCAGCCGGAAGCTCTTCTTGTATAGTTTGAGCGAGTGGCCACGTAGGCTATGCTGTTCGCTAGGGTGCTCGAAATGTGGCCGTTGAGTATTATATGAGTTATGGAGGTATTTACACACCTCGATCATATCGCCTCGGCAGCGTCTGTGCTCCAAACAGGGCAGCCCCAATCTCCTCAACCGTTCTGGGTAAGGCTTGTCCTTCAGCCAAGACAGCAACTTGGCCGCCCGTCTTTAAACGTCTTCGAGTTCGCAACAGAGCAGCTTTGACTGAGGATTCCACACACAATGACCGTATTCCATTACATTACATTACATGATTATTGCTTTAGGTCCAGCGGACTCTTCCGAGCCAAATCAGGACCACACCGTATTCCAAGACAGGGCGAACGAGACTCTTGTATAGTTGTACAAAGGTGCTTTCAGTCAATTAGTCAAATGAGCGTCTGATAAATACCGACTGTTACACTCGGATTGATGTTGGTGTTTTCTATCAGTATCTGATTCAGCCCCGATGCTTGAATTCCTGATAGGGTGTAACTCAGATTCGTTTATTCACACAGCCCGTCCAAACAGCATACAAGTCACAAAGTCGACGTATGAAGTTTTCCACTTTTATTCAGCACACATCAACAACTGCATACAATTCTCAATTCAACTCAACAACTTTCACAGCAACTTTCCAAATCACTATCAACAACTTTACTCTCTCAACAGCAACTCGGCACACGATTAAATAACCTCTCTCTCTTCCGGAAGGATTTCGAATACTGTAGAAATGACGCACTGCCACCAATCGAATAAAAGATCGTCATCACTGACTTACGTCAATACATATTTTTATATCTTCCAGAACGACCTCTTGCTTCGACATGTATCGGGAAATTTCTATCAAGAGTAAACACGCATATCCAGAAGATTCTCAAATAATATCGACTAACGCAAATTATCAACGTTATACAAAGCCTCTCCTAACAACAATGCAAACTCAAATCAAAGGTAAATAAACTCCATTATTGAATACTTTGCAAAACGAAACGATTAGATCTATCGTGCGCGCTTCCGACATACTTTCGTTCACGTTTCAACGTAACATAACCCCCCACTCAAGAAGAAATTTACCCAATTTCTTTCAACAACGTTGAAACGTAATGCACAAACAATGTACAGAATTAAAACTTACTTCAGACTGTCTCATTTACTGTCAATGTTCTCAGTTTATATACACAGAGTCCATGTTTTTCATCCGCAAGTTTTTCTGGATACTGTCAATGTTCACAGTTCATTCGCACAAGGTCAATGTTTCTCATCTGCAAGTCTGTTTAGATATTGCCAATGTTCTCCACACAGTCAATGTTCTTTCAACCGCAAGGAAACGACGCCCTCGTCAGTTGCGGTCGTCATCGGCCCAGGGTCAAAGACAGTGATCTCGTGGGCTTTCCTGGAGTCAGTGCATCCTCCGTTGTCTTCCTCTCCCGTCGGATGTCCGACGCAGTCGACGTTGTCAGCTCCCAAAATGCATTCGCTGGGTCTCACGGTCAGGTTGGCTTCTGCGGGACGGTGGAACAACTCCCTCGAGGTCTGCAAATGCTCCTTCCAGGTCTGGGTGTGGACTTCATGTTCGACCAAAGACGTAGAGCCTGGGACATCACTGAAGCTATGGGGAAATTCGCCCATAAGGTCTTTGAGCTCCAACTTTTGACCTTCCGTCAAGCCTGGTCCTAGCTTAACATCATCGATGCCTTCTTTGCTGTGGAAGTCTCCCAGTTCCAACAGTTCTTCGCTGTCAAAGCTGTTGTCGGTCACAGCTGCTGTTGCTGCATGCACAGTCTCTGATGGCCTTTCCACGTACAGTTTAAGGAGGTTGGCGTGGTATATCTTGGAATGCTGGCCGACCTTCACCTTGTAGTCGTTGATCCCCACCACAGTCTCCACTTCGTACGGGCCTTTCCACTGCATCAGCAACTTATTGTGATCAGTAGGTAGCAGCACCAGCACTTTGTTGCCAGGTTTAAACTTCCTGTTCACAGCCTTACGATCATAGTAGTGCTTTCCACAGTCTTGGGACTTCTTCAGGTTTTCTCTGGCTATCTCGAGAGTCTGCTCCAGCTTCTCCCGTAGCTCAAACACGTACTGGTAGCTGTTCTTCACCTCTGGGGTGTCTACTTCTTTCGTCCACAGTTCTTTTAGGATGTGCATCGGCCCTCGGATGGTTCTTCCGTACAGCAGCTCGAACGGAGAAAAGCCGGTGGACTCCTGCGGTACTTCTCTGTAGGCGAAAAGTAAGGCGTTGATGTAGCGATGCCATTGTCTGGGCTGCTCGCTGCACAGTTTCTTCAGGGTGGACTTCAGCGTAGCATTGAACTTTTCGACAAGCCCGTTGCACATTGGATGGTAGGGTGTCGTAGTCAAATGCCGGATGCTCAGCAGTCTGTTGACCTCCTTCATACAGTCAGAGACGAACTGCGTCCCGAGGTCTGTCAGGATCTCTTCAGGCACTCCAAGTCTACTGAACATGTCCACCAGTGCCTCTGCTACAGCTTCAGTGTCAATCTTCTTCAGTGGCACTGCTTCTGGGTACCGAGTCGCATAGTCTACTAAAGTCAGTACCCATCGATGACCTTCTTCACTCGGAGGTCTTATTTCGCCGATTAAGTCTAAGGCCACCCTCTTGAAAGGTCGGTCGATCAAAGGCATTCTCTGCATTGGCACTTTAGGGACCCTTCCTCGAGGTATGGTCTTCTGGCAAATGTCACATGATCGACAGAAACGGCTGACGTCCGCATGAAGTCCTGGCCAGTAGAACACCGCCTGGATTCTGTCTGACGTCTTCTTGATGCCTAGGTGACCTCCCATGATAGAGTCATGAGCTACTTCCATCACTTGGCGCCTTAGAGGTAACGGTACCAATACTTGACGTAGTGGTTTCCCTCCATTGACCCTCGGGTGCTGGAAGATTCGGTACAAGATCTTGGCCTTCACCTCAAAGTAGACCGTACCACTGCCTTTGGTCACGTGGTCTTGGCGGTTCCTGTACTTGTTTAAAGTACTATCAGCTTCCTGGAGCTGGATCAGCTTATCTCGGTCCACGATGGCAGCTTTAGAGTTGTCGGCGACCTTCAGTGGCGTAGACGTCTTGTCTCTCTTGGCCTGGGCCCTGGTAGTAACAGCACCGACGATCTCTGGTCGGCAGGGCTGAGCCGGAGTAGCCACATTGTCCCGTAGCAGCTCTGAAAGGTCTCCATCGGGAAATGGCAATGGATCCTCCTCCGCAACTTCGACATGTTGGGTTGAGGCAGGACTCCATTCTGGATCGGGGTCGTCGGGTCGTCTCGCGCCGTCGATATTCCCGATCATCAAATCATACAGCGGCTTCTTCAGGCAAACCGCTTCGACTTCGCCTACGTAGAAAGGGGTGTTGACATGAATCTTCGCAACTGGCGCTCTCACACATTTGCTGTCGGCCATAAGTGTCCATTTTGAATCGCCAGTGAACTGTTCTTTAGCGATTAGGTCTTCTCTGACGATGACCCCACTACAGCCAGAGTCTCTTAAGACAGTCACTTCGTGATTTCCGACGCGTCCCTTTGAAACAGGCATGTTCTGGACGGTCACAGCTGCGCTGGCGACGACGGGGATGGATTTTCCGTTGGCAAGGAGAAGTTGGCCATCGGTCATGCACTCTTGCACGTCCGCAGGAGTAGCAGTGCGCTTGGTCTCACTCGGAAGAATGACGCTCCCGCCGCACACTTGATGGTCAGATCTACTGGTTTGCCGTTGATTGGAGAACCGCCTCTGCCGGTTGCCCGCCGCTGCGTTGTCCGTACTGCTCCGCTGTCCGCTACTTTTGTTTTGAGGACAGTTAGAAGCTCTGTGGTCTGTAGCGTTGCAGGTGAAACAGCCCCTTGAATGCCCTTCCCTGGGAGGAGGCGTGGAGTCCGTCTGTCTCTGGCTCGTCTGGCTCCCTTGGATCTGGTTCCCATGGTTTGCAGTCTTCTGAAAATGTTTCGTCGCGCTGGGTGGCCCCAGGGTTTTCCCATGAGCGATAAGATATCTTTCAGCAGCCTCAGTCACATCTTTAAGCGTCTGCAGCTTTTGTTCTTCTAAGTGGGTCGCTAGGTCCTTGTGACAGGCATTGAGAAATTGTTCTTTCACAATCAGGTCATGGAGACTGTCGTAAGACTTCATTTCGCCTGATAACTCCACCCACTTGTGTAGATATGACGACAGGCGCTCCACAAACTGCTTTGGCGTCTCGTCTGACTTAGGCCGGCATTCACGTAAGCGTTTACGGTAGCCCTTCTCTGTAAAGTTGTAGCACTGCAACAGGGCCTCTTTCAAGACGTCGTAGTTTTTGGCGTCATCGTTCGACAGTCTGGTGTAAACTTCGAGAGCTTGCCCCGTCAGAAGTGCACTCAGTCGAATTGCCCAGTCTTGAGGTTGCCAGTTAGAGCTTTCAGCGAACCTTTCGAATCTCGCCAGATAACTGTCAATCTGGTCCTTCCCGTCGACGAAAGCTGGCAATTTTGGAGCCGTGTTGTCACTGATAACTTGTGGCGCATGCTGTTGTTGCTGGATGCGCGCCAACTCTAGTTGGAACTGCCGATCAGCTTCTCTTTCCTCACGCCTGCGCTCATCTTCTCTTTCTTGCCGCTGCTGTTCAATTTCCAGACGCTTCAGTTCAAATTCTCTTTCTTCACGGCGACGCTGCTCTTCTAATTCTCGTTCTTCACGGCGACGCTGCTCTTCTACTTCTCGTTCTTCACGGCGACGCTGCTCTTCAACTTCTAGACGCTTCTGTTCTAGTTCTATTTCTTTTTCTAGACGCTTCTCTTCCAATTCTCTTTCTCGTATTCTCTCCTGAGACTTGACGTACTCCGTCAGCTGCTTGCCTTTTAGATTCAGTTCAACCCCTTTCTGCCAGAAGTCAGCCATCTTGATGCTTCTGGAAAGTTCTTTTCTGGAAAGTTCTTTTTCTAGAAAGTTCTTGACTGTAGAGTTCTTTTTTCTGGAAAGTTCTTGACTGTGCTGTACCTTTCTAGACTGTTCTAGAACAGCACGCTTTCTGCAGTAGCGCTGATGCTTGTCACTAGTCGCCTTCGCTGACGCAGGCCCCGCTGTCCTCGTCATATGCGACGCTGCACCACGCTGGTGTTGATGTATACGCTCCTGTGCTGAAGTAGACGCGACGTCCGCTCGACGCTCGCTGTAACACTGGCGATGTAGCTCCGAGACTGTCCCTCGACGTGGTCTTACGGCAGCCACGTAGTTCCGCTCTGTTGTTCGCTCACGAAGCAACTCTTCGGCGACTACACGCCCTTGCAGTCAACCCGAACCTATCGGTGATGTAGTCCCAGTATGTTGGCCCCTCTTGACGCAACTCGTTGGCGGCTACCCTCGATGACTGCCTCTCGTAACGTTGACTCGCTTGTTGTCGCAGTTGAACCCTTGGCTATGGCGTGAATCCCGGCTTGGCCCCCAAAATGTTACACTCGGATTGATGTTGGTGTTTTCTATCAGTATCTGATTCAGCCCCGATGCTTGAATTCCTGATAGGGTGTAACTCAGATTCGTTTATTCACACAGCCCGTCCAAACAGCATACAAGTCACAAAGTCGACGTATGAAGTTTTCCACTTTTATTCAGCACACATCAACAACTGCATACAATTCTCAATTCAACTCAACAACTTTCACAGCAACTTTCCAAATCACTATCAACAACTTTACTCTCTCAACAGCAACTCGGCACACGATTAAATAACCTCTCTCTCTTCCGGAAGGATTTCGAATACTGTAGAAATGACGCACTGCCACCAATCGAATAAAAGATCGTCATCACTGACTTACGTCAATACATATTTTTATATCTTCCAGAACGACCTCTTGCTTCGACATGTATCGGGAAATTTCTATCAAGAGTAAACACGCATATCCAGAAGATTCTCAAATAATATCGACTAACGCAAATTATCAACGTTATACAAAGCCTCTCCTAACAACAATGCAAACTCAAATCAAAGGTAAATAAACTCCATTATTGAATACTTTGCAAAACGAAACGATTAGATCTATCGTGCGCGCTTCCGACATACTTTCGTTCACGTTTCAACGTAACACCGACAGTCCTGTTGGCCTTCGCTGCTGACTGTGACACCTGCTGCTTGAAACTCAGCTTACTGTCAATTATCACGCCCAAGTCTCTCTCTGCCTCACTCTCTGCTAGCTGGACTGTATGAACAGTACCGTTTAAGTCCCTGGTGGACATGTGGTACTTAGCATCAGATTTCTTGAATCCTAGTTTGAGGACACATCACTTTTGTGGATGGAATCTGAGTAGCCAGTCGCTAGACCACTGCTGCAGCCTATTAATATCACCCTGTAGCCCCTCAGTTGCTCCTGCACTGTCGCTCCTGGTGTAAACTTTAATGTCGTCGGCAAACATCTTTACTCTTGCATCAACACAGCTCGGCAAGTCGTTAATAAAAACAACAAAGAGAAGAGGGCCAACGATGCTACCTTGGGGGATGCCACTATTCACTGCCGCCTCGCTAGACTGTACACCACTAACGACCACTCTCTGATGCCTATCTTTCAAGAAGGAGGTGATCCACTGTAAGACTCTTCCACTGACGCCATGCGCTTGAAGCTTCAAGAGTAGCCTGTGGTGGGGGACAGTATCAAACGCTTTCTGGAAGTCTGTGTAGATTGCATCGATGCTTCCTCCGTCGTCCATGATCTCCGTCCACTCATCCAAGGTCTCCAGCAGTTATGTGCAACAAGAGCGTCTAGGTACGAAGCCACGTTGTTCTTTACAGATGAGCTTGTTCGCTTGCAAATGGGCCATGATTCTGTCACGTACTAGCCTTTCCATGCATTTGCATACTATAGATGTCAGACTCACAGGCCTATAATTACTAGCATCCGAACGGCAACCCTTTTTGTAGATAGGTGTCACTACTGCCTGCCGCCACTCGTCAGGTACCTCGCCGGATTGAAGTGACCTTTTGAAAATGATGCAAATAGGCCTTGCAAGTACATGAGAAGCTTGGGACAGGATGAGTGGACTGATGCCATCGGGTCCAGGTGCCTTATCAACTTGCAGGTTTGCTAAAACTTTGCGTACCTCCTCCTCGTCTATGACGAAGTCTTCCAATTCTTGTTTG
The DNA here is from genome assembly GCA_036898135.1 of Oncomelania hupensis. Classification (NCBI taxonomy): domain Eukaryota; kingdom Metazoa; phylum Mollusca; class Gastropoda; order Littorinimorpha; family Pomatiopsidae; genus Oncomelania; species Oncomelania hupensis. The sequence continues at coordinate 42,162,483 of CM072514.1, read as the reverse complement.
TAGTCCATGAATGGTGGGATAGGAAGTGGACCCTCATCTTCCTTTGTAAACACGCTTTGAAAGAAAGTATTCAACAGCTCTGCTTTTTCTAAGTCGTTTACAGTCTTTGTGCCATCAGGCCTCTTCAAGTCAGCAATTCCTGAACGAGAATTTGTCTTAGCCTTAATAAAAGACCAAAAAGCCTTAGGATTTGTTTACGAGCCTCTTGCGACTTCCTTTTCTTGTTTTTTTCTGACACTTCTTCCTTGCATGATTCCTTGCATGTAGGCCTATATAATGCTGATAGTCAATACTGTCACGTGTCAGTAGCCACCGTCTGAAGAGTCGATGCTTCTTTCTGACAGATGACAGGGTATCCTGATCCATCCAGCCTTTCCCTTTGCGACCTGTTGTCTTTTTCTTCGGTGTGCATTTTTCTACTACAGAATTCAGTTTTAATTTAAAGGTTGACCACATTGCATCCACCGTCTGCTCACCAAGCGCTTCATCCCAATCCACTTGTGACAGTTGCTAATTTAGTGCCTTGAAATCAGTTTTCTCAAAATTATAGCGGATCTGACGTGGCGGCGGTGCATAGGTGCAAGACAAGTTGATGATGAGCGAGAAGTGATCACTCTTATCAATCCCTGCTGACGTCACAATTTCATTAATTATGTCATCCCTGTTTGTAAAGACCAGGTCTAAAACATTGGCTCTCTGCCCCTCGCGGTAACTGGTGGGGAGTTTCTGGTGTTGCAGCAAGAATGCATTCTTGGTAGCTCTTAAAAACTGAGTTGCTGGATGTTCCGGTTCCGCCTCACTTTTCTCATCACTCCAGTTCACCTCAGGGAAATTAAAGTCGCCCATAATAAGGAGGTGGGACGGTTTCCTATCTGCGGCTTTCCGTAGAAGCTCATTAAGCCTTGCTGTATTGTCTACAGTGCTGCTAGGGCTTCTATAGATGAGGCCTTAAAGCAGCTGCTCGTTTCCTGATAGACGGCACTCTACGAACACTGATTCCTCAAAGTCAGTATCCAAGGCCTCACACCTAGAGGGTTTCAGATCACTTCTCACATACAGAGCTATTCCTCTACCAGATTGTCCCAAAGTGTGGAATACTTCGTACCATCTGTACGTTATTTCACATTCTTCGATTTGAAATCTACTTGTCTTGGGCTTCACCTCTGTACCACCCATCACCTTAGTCTGGTGGGTATCAATGAGTGCTTGGATTTCATTTATCATGTTCGGCATCTGATCTACATTACTGTATATAAATATGCAATTATTTACATTGTTGCAATGGGTTAAAACTGATGTAGACGTACATTTAAAACTATTTACAACATCTGTCGACTTCCTATTTACTTGCTTCCTTCCCCTTCCCTGGGGTAGTGGCCGATGTTGACCACCCGCCCATGCCTCCTGATCCAATGGGCATACCTGTCCCCGACCGCTCAGATTCCTGACGCTTGGCCTTCAGCTCTTCAAATAGCCTATCCTCTTCTTTCCTTTCTTGCGGCGTGAGGTTTTACGTAGTGTTAAAGTTGCGCTCAGCTTAGGGGTCTGAGGATCAGCTAACTTCTCCTTCCTTGTTCTGTGGAAAGCCTTCAGCGCATCGTCTCTCATCGCCTCAGAAGAGAAGGTGAGGCGAACAGGGCGATGCTTCTGGTCCCCAGCGTCGGTAGCCCCAACATATTTGCCAATGCGGCGGTGATCCACTAGCTTCTGGTCAACTTTAATTTCTGTCAACAATTTGCCGATCAACTCTGACTCCTCCCTTAGTCTGTCCTCCTTGTCTTTGGTTTTAGACTCTGGGAGATGAAAAAGCATCAAGATATTCTTTCTTTTCATTCTCTCTTCAAGTTCAACGATCTGTTCTCTGTCACGTGACTCGAGTATGACTTTAAATTCTTCCAATTTCTCATCAAATGGCATCACATGAGCTTCCTCTTTGGAAATTTCTTTGACAGTTTCGATCATTTTTGGTGTAAACTTTCCCTCCTGTACTTCTGTTACCTTCACGTCCACTTGGGCAACCTGCTCTGTCAAGTTAGCTACCTGTTTTTGGATCTGTGCCATTCCACTAAGGAACTTGCCTGCTAACTTATTCAGGAATGTCGTTTGGGTCGGATCTTCGGCTTTTAGCCGAAATTTTTATAAAAAAGCCGATAAACTGTCCGTCATGTCGGCTCGCCGAGCCGAAGTTTTCACGGGTTAATCGGCTCAATTTTGTCAATTTTTGCGATATTCCTGTGCTGTACGCTTGCAGTTTAGGTGAGGATTCCATAATTACTCAGGTTAAACCCAGAAACTCTGACAGTATTGTGGTCTGTCAAGGGACAGTCTAAACTTTTTATTGTTTTTGTGTGTCTAAAATTTAAGAAAATAAAATTTCTTTTCAATGTTCTTATTCTACTTTTAAAATTATGTTTTATTACAAAGATATGCATCCACAGAACACCTTTAATATATGGAGGTGTAGGGTGCATGTTAACGTAATGAATCTAGTCAAAAAACGTGTGAGACTGCTTTGGAAGAGAGAGCCGAAACTTTCTGTAAAAAGCCGAAAGTTTTAGGGCTGTTTCGGCCAAATCGCCGAAGAAAAAATTTCCTAGCAACATCCCTGCTTATTGCATTGTTTATTACAGTACCAATGTTATAAGGGGGCAATCGTTTCTGCTATCTTTCAAGATGACCTCGTAGACATCATCGTCAATCTGTTCGCAAGAAATGTGGAAGCACTGCTCACAAATTTCACACTGCAGAGCTTTGTCCTTCTTGCTTACAGGTTTGGAGCAGGTTCCACGATCCTCTTTCTTTAGAATGCCTTGATTTGAAGACGAGCCCTTTTTGAGACTAGCCATTATTCAAAGTACAATATGGCAGGGAAAAGAGAAAAAGTTCGCCACTCACCGTTCAAGACTTGGTATCACAGTTAAGCTAGTTGCTGGTTGTAAATAACGGTAGCTGTGATTTGCAAAATTCAAAACACTATATATATATATATATATATATATATATATATATATATATATATATATATATATATATATATATATATATATATATATATATATATATATATATATATATATATATATATATATATCCCGACTTACGGTCTTGCCGCCATCTTGGATTTGTAGCCACTTTTCACCTCAATCAATAAAGTCCATAAGTGCCTTAAAAAATAAGGTAAATATCGCTAGGCTAGTTGAGTTTGGTAATTGCAATCACTTATAAACATAAACAAGCCACCAGCAGGCAATTTTCTCCAAGTTAGAAGAGGTTAAATAAGATTTTGGGACAGCAAGGATAGGGACGACATTGAGCCACCACGCATGCGCAACTTTTTTATTTCAAAATGTTATCCAATCAATTTGTTTATTCTTGTTTTGACAAATTTTCGGTTTTTAAAAAAATCTTCAGAGCATTCATATATAGTGTGGACGGTTTTAAAGTGCTAGATAATCTTCCTTAAATTCCATTAAGATTCAGGATACAAGATGATTTATTATTTAAATCCCTCGTTGTATAACGACGTGACGACGGAGTACCATGGCTTGAAACAAACCTTCCCCAAACTGTCTATGGACAGAATTTTTCCCCATAAAAAGGGAAAATAAAGCGTTAAAAAAAGCTAGCAAAATGTCTCAACAACTCTTTCTAAACTTCTCCTAAACACATTCCGCTTTAACGATGGCAAAGATGCTGCACCACCATAGTTTGCGCGCGCGCGCGCGCGCGCGCGTGTGTGTGTGTGTGTGTGTGTGTTGTAAAGCGCTTTCCATTTCATGGACGAATTTTAAAGTGCCAGAGAAATTTCTCCAAACCCATCCAGAAAAGCATTACGACGCCGTTACGGCAATTTTTACTTTAGTTGTGAGACGCATTTCTATACTGTGTTTGGCTGAACATGAAAGGGGACAAGTTTATCCATCTTTGCAAACAACTTACAATTGCGAAATTTTACACATCTATAGATATACGACTATGATGAAAATGATGTATTGATTTTTGGATAAGGATTCAATAGGCCCACCCACCTCTATCCCACTCTTCAGCCATTACAATTTTCCGAAGCACACAAAAATCAAATTGCAAAACCTCAATGCCTTAATATAAGCCTATTATCAAACTTTACAGCATAAGCACGCTCTCGCCCCCACCCCAACACTTCATGCGCCTCATCGTTCAAGAATATTCAATGACGGCCTACTAGCGCCAAAACTGAGTTACCATTATCACGAGATATTTGAAATTAACACGTGTTCTGTGTCATTTACAGAGATACCGGTAATCCACAGTGCCACGCCTTCCTAGCGCCAAAACCTGATAATTACAAATATCATAAGATTATTACAAATATCATAGGAAAATTACAATTATCAAGGAATAATTCCAATTATCATTGACAAATTACAAATATCTTCGCGTGATCATGATTTTTTTTAAAAGTTTTGTTTCAAGCATTCCGTCTGAAAATGGGCCAAATTACAGCTTTTACGTGTTAATTGAAAATATGTTATTGATATTTGTGATTATAACATGATATTTGTAATTATCAGTTTTTGGCGCTAGTAGGCCGTCGTAATATGAATTACACAGAACACGTGTTAATTACTGATACCTGTAATTGCGTGTATTGGCGCTAGTAAGCCGCCTTAGTCAGAATTAAGCATTATCACGTACAAATTGTAATTATGAAGTGAAATTTGTAATTATTAACCTATGTGATAATTACAATTTTCGGTTTTGGCGCATTTCCAGGCGAAATGCAAGAGCCAAAACTGAAAATTAAACATGATCACGCGAAGATATGCATATACTTTCAATGATAATTGTAATTATCCCATGATATTTGTAATTATCTCCTAATATTTGTAATTACCAGGTGTTGGCGCTAGTAGGCCATCAAACTATTCACTGTTATGTATGTCTGATCGCTCAAACGTGGAACTCAACCATGAGAAACAAGGGCAGAACACAAAAAATGTAGAGTTTATAACTTAAAAAAAAGAAAAAAAAAGAAGAAGAAGAAGAAGAAGAAGAAGGAATAGCTTCCAGACGTTATAGAAAATAAGATTCAATCTTAAAGAATAAAAGTAAACTGCAGAAGATCAGAGAGCGAGAGAGAGAGAGAGAGAGAGAGAGAGAGAGAGAGAGAGAGAGAGAGAGAGAGAAAGAAAGAGAGAGACAGAGACAGAGACAGAGACAGAGAGAGACAGAGAGAGAGAGAGAGATTTTTTTGTTAAAAGCAAATCAGAATGTAGAGAAGAAAAAGACCGTTTCCAGACAAACATAAAACATAGTCTAGTAAAAAAATGGATTCTTCACTATATCATAGTTTGCACTTCCATGGGAAACGCCAAGATCAAGGGTTAAGAGACGACGAGATACTCCATTTTGATGAGTTTGCGTGCCGACAGGAGGAGCAACCCTCACTTCCAATGTTGACCCCTGCAGGCAAATCGGAATGGACTCCGGCTGGCAGCAAAATGAAAATCTCCGATATCAAGAAACAAATATGATGATGGTGGTGGTATGAGTGCACTCACAGAGTTTATAAGAGACAAGAGGAAAAGACAGCATATTTCTGTCCCTCCTAGCTTGATAGATGGCTGAAACTCTGGATTGGAGGGTAGACAGACGCCCCTGGAATCATGCACAGAGTATCTGAGACTGCTGAATCATACACCATCATCTATCTATCTATCTATCTATCTATCTATCTATCTATCTATCTATCTATCTATCTATCTATCTATCTATCTATCTATCTATCTATCTATCTATCTATCTATCTATCTATCTATCTATCTATCTATCTATCTATCTATCTATCTATCTATCTATCTATCTATCTATCTATCTATCTATCTATCTATCTATCTATCTATCTATCTATCTATCTATCTATACACACATACACACACCTACACACACACACACACACACCCACACGCACACACACCCACACACATATATATATGTCACCGGCACTGTGTATTCTGGAATCACAGATGGAACACCAGGGTAGCGGTTTCATCAAAAGACGTCAGAAATGAAAAGGATGGAAAGGTCTAATAGAGGAGAAGAACTTTGGAGGAGACTACAAACTAAACTAATCAGAGCAGTTTGGGTGTCAGATTTTGGTATGTGGGGCTTTACCTTAGGAAGCTAGGCTCTAGAACTTTGGATTTACTCACATACTCCCTCCCCCTCCAACATCTCCCCCCCCCCAACCCAGCCTACAGTTCATCAATGCAATATTTCAATATTCTTGATGAGTTGTTGTTTTCAATGAATAATCGCCGCCCGTCTTTCTTCACATCCCCATATCCCCCCACTTATCTAAAGAAATGGATCATCTAACATCTCCATGTCCCAACAGACCTATCAGTCTATGTTCCCATAGATCTAGTTCCAAAATGTTTAAATACATTCTGCTGTTCACACACTATCTTCCCATAGAGCAAGAACAGAGACCAGAGTAATGATAACATCGAGGTGCTCCCTTCTCAGAAACGTTTTCAACATCAAAACATTCCAGTTGAATATTATAATAATAGTTGTTGCACAAGCAGCGGCAAGAGTCCCGAAGAGTTCCTTGCCACTCCGCTATGAAGGTGTTTGAAGAGGAGGAAAAAAAAAAAAAGGCAGGCAGGGGAGGCAATCTAATAGCCCCTGTCAACCATCTTATGACAACGATCGTCTAGGGGAAGGGGGGGGGGGGAAGTTACGTGACGTGACGTCACCACAGTACCAGAATACAGTCAAGGAAATCTGATCGGCGCATCATCAGTCATGGTTAGTTAGTTAATTAGTTAGTTATTCATTGCTTACATGGTCCAGCGGACTGCAAAGAGCCGAATTAGGACCACGAAATCAAGACCACAACTTCGCTAAAAGGGGACTTACCCTTGATCCGCATTGGCCGGGTAGCTCAGTTGGTAGAGCGTCTTACTAGTAACCGAAAGGTACCTGGTTCGAATCCCGGATTGGCCAATGTGTGACAATATTATTTTCCCCTTACCATCAACTGGTTCGCTGGTGTCAGAATAATGTGACCAGTAGTCGCCTATACGCTTCGGTGTCGTGTGACTATAATCTACAGTTACTTATTCACATAAAAGATCTGCCGAAACAACCGTAGAGGCAACACTGAAGGCACTCCACCAGCCGGCCACTTTATAATAAAGACATTCCACGCAGGGGACGCTGAGACTATACTCTAATGTATCGAACCCCCGTTTACAAAAACAAAATCGAATACAAACATCATTATAAAATATGAAAAAAACACATACATATAAAATGCCTACATTTCCAAAAAATATCATCATAGGAAGCCCCAGTGACCATTTGGCAGAAAGCATCCAATATTCTCAAGTGGATCCAACAGACCTCACACACAAATGAGGAGTTTTGTCCCGGAAGAGTTTTCAAGAAAAAAGGTAGGTGACTAATCTAGCGAAGAAGAAGATAGTACAGTAGATTGATAGAACAAAGTAGAAATGAGAAAGAACAAAGGAGAAAGACAGCGACAGTGGGAATTTAAAGCACTAAATTTCCAGAAAGTGGGGATCACGGGGTCTGTTAGCATGAACGGGTTATAAACCATTCAATCATGATAATAATATACAAACACGCAGTTTATTCATTAACATCATTCTTCTCCCATTTCAAAACGTCAACTGGAAATCCAGAAACACAGCGATTCAAAAGTGATTAATAACAATTTACATTTGGAATCTGGTCCTGTTGCGATCACGGATCAGTCAGTGTCGTATATATCTTCACCGATCCGTAAAATAAACTTAGCCCTGTGTGTACATCCCTTCTGAGAAGAAGTAAGCAGTCCTGAGATGTTTACTCCCCGACTTATGAAAAAAAGCAGGAATGTTGCGGTATATCTTGCTAAGTACCAGCATGAAACGAGTAAGAAGATTCGAATAGTACGAAAGCACTGGCTAAGAAGACCCACGTGACATGAGGAAAAAAACCCGCTAAGATGAATATAAAATGAATGAGCGAATGCTTTATGCGAAAGAGCCTCCAGATAACACATTTCAGCGTTACAGATCCTTATCATCTTTACAGTGCCCCTACCGGAGAAAAAAGTAACCTCTTTCAAAAGTGAGGTTTTGGCATAGGCCTATGTATGTGCCTATTAATAGCATCAAGGGTGATTCTATAAAAAGCACTGCAGCGATAGTGTGGGTATAGTTATTGGTTTACACAACAAAGAAGAGATGCCCCAAATTCAAAACTTAGCGGTCGGTTTGGGCAACGGTTGTCAATTATATCATCTTTTAATGTGACAACAACGCATTTAATTTTCCAAATAAACTCATTGTCACCACACACACACACACACACACACACACACACACACACACACACACATTAGAATACACAAACATCCTAGATACGCTAGCCCTTTAATGCAGAACAATGGTTATTTTAATACGTTTTAATCTTACAGAAAATATTTTGTGAGCGAAAGAGATCTGATGTATAATTGACGAATGAAACAAAGTCGCTAAAAATGGGTTGCCACTGAAACCTGAAGAAGATGAAGAAGAAGAAAAACAAGAAGAAGAACAAGAAGAAGAAGAACAAGAAGAACAAGAAAAAGAATAACATGAACAAGAACGACGACAACAACAACAACAAGGACATCAAAGACAAGAAGAAGAACAAGAAAAAATCAATGCCAATGCTAAAAAAAAGTCTAAATCCATAACATTAAGGAACGGAACTGTCTTTTTAATATCACACCTTCTGAGTGAAGAAGAATCTTACATTACCTTGACTTGGAAAAGAGTACAGGATTTGATGTGAATCTATAAAGGTGTGTACAAAAAAGTCAGAAACGCGGTGTAGAAAAGATAACATCTTGTAGAGCACGTTGGAAAATAACAGCAATAACCGATAAAATATTTGTATTCACCACCGACTTCCAGGTTACGGGATAGGATAGGATAAGATAGGATAGGACCACCTTAAAATAATCCTTCATTACCTCTTCCTCTAGCAAACTGTCCCTTTCGCTTCATCGAGAGCGAAATACATTCGAATTCATTTCAACCGATTAAACTGGAAGCAATCCGATTCCATTCCGCTAGTTCAAAAGAATCATCGTGGGTTTAACCTGGTGTTCTCCCAGGACCTGTATTCCCTTTCACGGCTATTGTCCTCCTTCAGGTGTATTTTCCCACAGGTCTATTATCCCTCTAGTCTGCATGCACATGGTTTGTGTTAAACCAGGTTCTTATTCCCCATAGGTCCGTCACAAACCTAAACATAAGCCTATGAGAACAAAGACCTAAAGGGACAAAGTCCTGGAGGAATGTAGCATATGAACATAGACATAAGGAAAATAGACCTAGGGCAGACCTGGTGTAACATGGACATGCTCCCTTTCTCCCCAGCAACACTGAAATCCCATTTGGCGTTCCTTAAGGCCGTGTTCCGGTCAAAATAATCTCAGAACAAGAGATGGAAAACAAATTAAAGAAACATTTAATTTTGTTTCGGGCTGGGCAATCATCTAAGATGATTCACAGCTACAGCGCATGCGGTTATCGAACAACGGACAAAGCGATACTTGGTTTGTGTGCCAAAGGCTCATCGCTCCATGATTTTGTAGGCGGATTGTAATTTTTTGGGGGGAAGAAGAAGCCACGCAGATGAATTTGAAAACGATGGCGTGATGGATCTGACATCATGATACATCTTCCCCATTTCTAAGTGTTAAGATGGAGAACGAGAGGTCCAGGACTGTGAAATGTTGTAATAGATGCATGTATTTCCCCAATGAAACTTGCAACGGTCTAAATGTGTAACCAGTCTAGCGAAAACAGAGAAGACATGGCACCGCACACCTCTGTAACCACTCCTCTCCTTTTCCTTTGATCCAGCCTCCCTCAGCCCTTTCTGACTACCATAGACCGTGAAAACAATATTCTTATATGTATAAATCATTATAATGTCTATTGGGTATGCTGACAAAGTAAAGTAGTAGCTGTGGTCTAGCAAAGACTAATTCTCTACACAGCCCTAAATACCCACGACGGATGAGGGGCGAACATTGTGCACCTTATCTCACGTTCTTATGTCACTTTGGTTGGTACGATGTCTTGCAAAGAGCATAACATTTTCCGTCTTTGTGTGTGTGTGTGTGTGTGTGTGTGTGTGTGTGTGTGGGTGTGGGTGTGTGTGTGTGTGTGTATGTGTGAAGGAAGTGGTTACTTCGAGCCATCCATTAAAAAAATCTTATTCTTTACAAAATATTGTTCCCCGATGTCGGAAACAATAACTAATATTTTCGGGTATAGTTTTGATATATCAATATCTCTCTCACACAGATTATTTAATTGAAAACTATCAATCAAACTTTGATCTACAGCCCTATCATATAGCAAGCAAAGCAAGTAAGCGGTACATTTGCCTGCATACATCTGAAATGCCGCCAACGAGAAAGAAATAAGAGAAAGATTGAAGGAGAAAGAGGGAGACGAAGAGGGAGGAACTGGATCATCTAAGATGCAATCTTCAAATCTTCAATTGCCCTTCAGCTGATGGATGATTTGATTTAACGGCCTTCTCTTCTATCTCTCTCCTTTTTCCATTCATCTGCATCTCATGTGTCAGCGGCTTTAGAAACAGGCCACGATGCTTGGGCTGCAATGCACAACGGTTTGTTTTTGGTTTTTGTGTGTTTTGATTGTTTTTTTTGTTGTTTTTTTTTTTTTGGTGGTATACCCAGCCTACATTCCGCGTCGACAGGAAAGCAGGTCCTCCATCCCTGAAGATCAGAATGCCCCTGACTTTCTGGCTCACTGTACTTCTTGCTTGATACAGTACACTGAGGTTGGTCTCAATCCGAAATGTTGTTAACGACGGGCTGACATTGCCAAAGTGTATTGGGGGCATTTGGAGGGGTGAGTGGCATTCCCAACGAAATATGTTGCTAAATCATATATTAGTAATAAATATACATGATTGTTTACTATTTTTATATTTGTATAAGTTGCAAAATGATTTTATAATAAGGAAAATGTATGTCTTCACCACATTCACTTGATCTTTTCTTTCTTTTTTTTGTATTTTTTATAAATAAATAAATAAAAGCTGTCTTCTCGTGCAATCGTTAATATATATTTTATTTTGGGCTCTCTATTGATAAAAGACTTGCTAAAGGCCCGGTCACACCGCAAGAACTTTGCTGGAGCGTTCCTGGAGCGGTGAAAAAAAATCATCACCGCTCGTTACCGTTCACCAGAAGTTGGCCCCCGTTAAGGCAACGCCGTATACGCGCAGCCACCGCTTATGGTCCCTCCTACCGCTCCGAAAGTTTTGAGCTGCACAAAATATTGCGAGCGGTGAGGAGTGGGCAATTTTCCGCTCCGGCAAAGTTCACCACCGCTCCAACAACGCCCAGTCAAAGTTTGGCACCGCTAGACGCAAGTTCGTGAACGCTTGGTTCCGCTAGGCCAACGCAGAAATCTTGAACGCTGGACCACCGCTGCTTCGCCAGCTTTGCCCGGGCGGTGATTAAACGTTGCACAAACTTTGGTGAAGCGGTTGTAAGCGTTTTACGAGCGGACACGGGATTGCTGTAACGGTGTCTGGCCTTGAAGCAGCGATCCATTGCGGTGATGAACTTTGGTTTGGCGTTGATATGGAGGTGTCGGAGGGGGATCAGAATTTGGCTATAAATACGGGGAGAAATGGACCTGGAGCCCATTTGGAATCGAGCTGCCGTTGAGTGCAGACCTCATTTACAACGAATTTGCTCAAAGTTACAGTAAAACTGTACTACCATGGATGCTGAGAGACTTGCTATGATTGGTGCACTAATCCAGCAGCAGAATCAGAATCTCCTCAGATTGCAACAAGCTGTTGACAGAAGGAGAAGAGAGAGAAGGAGAGACAGAGTTGTGTGGATTCTGAGAAGGCCTGAACATGGACTGTATGACAAGCTGATGGTGGAGCTGAGGAATGAGGATCCACGAGCCTTCCAGCACTTCATGAGGATGCCACCAGCCATGTTTGATGAAGTTGTACAGAGGCTGACCCCCAGATTGACCAAGCAAGACACCAATTACCGAGCAAGCCTGGAACCTGGTCTCAAAGTGGCAATCACCCTACGGCACCTGGCCTCTGGTAACACCTACAGAAACATGCAATACGCCTGGAGGGTTCCCCACAACACCATCAGTGTGGTAGTCAGAGAAGTGGTAAAGGCCATCATTGAGAAGTACACAGATGAACTCGTGTTTTGCCCAACAACTGAACAAGGATGGAGAGACCTGGCTGACAAATGGTACCAGAGATGGAACTTTCCCCACACAGTTGGTGTCATTGATGGCAAGCACGTGGCCTGTAAAGCTCCTCGTAACTCTGGCTCAGAATTCTACAACTACAAAGGCTTTTACAGCGTGATCCTGTTTGCCATGGTGGATGCTGACTACAAGTTCACCTACATTGACCTATCAGGCAATGGCTCATCCTCAGACGCTCAGATCTACAACGAAAGTGATCTCCATCGTGGGCTGGACCAGAACAGGATTCATGCCTTTCCTCAGCCAGATCCCATACCCAATGACAATCAGGATGTGCCTTACTTCATCATCGGGGATGACGCCTTCTCACTGCGAACCTACCTCATGAAGCCGTACAGCACCAGAAACTCCACCCATGAAGAGCGCATCTTCAACTATCGGCTGTACAGGGCAAGACGGGTCATGAAGAACGCCTTCGGCATCCTGGCCAACAGGTTCCAGATTCTGCTCACCACCATGCAACATCACCATGAAACTGTCAGAACCATCGTGGAAGCTTGCTGCATCCTCCACAACCTGATGCGCACCCGCTTCCTAGTGGTCCAGAACAGACTTGTGGACCGTGCACAACCAGATGGGAACCTGCAGCCTGGGGCATGGAGAGAAGGACGGAACTTGGAGGACACTATCGTTGTGCAAGACCCCAACACAGCCTCACGTGATGGAAAGAGGCAGCGAAACCTACTCAAGCATTGGTGCAACTCCCCATCAGGATCAGTGGATTGGCAGGAGAGAATGGTGGCTATCAACTGAACACTGTGCTGCTGCCTTTCCTTCTCCAGCCTTTCTCTTCTTTTGTCCACGTGGCATGATGATCCGTTCAGCTCCGTAGTCAAAAGCGGTATGCCGCTAAACCAACTTTAAACCCCCGCCGAGCCAACGCCCGCATGCGCAGAACGCCGCTCTATCAACGCTCGCGTCACCGCTAAACCAACGCTCGCTACCGTTAAGCCAACGCTATAGCAACGCCGGCTTCAGCGGTGCACCGCTAAGGCAACGCCCGTGTTTTCGATTTTTTTCCCATTTTGTGAGCGGTGACGAGCGTTGTTGAAATTCGGTCCCCCCTCCCTACCGTTCAAGGAACGCTCCAACAAAGTGCGGGCGGTGTGACCGGGCCATAAGGTGATGACCACCGAGGTTCAACTGACGTGACATAGTTTTCACAAACTTACCAAGACCGATGTAACATCGCAGCCTGACCGTGTATCGTAGCAAGGCATGGAGCCTTTGCGCATGCGCCATGTCAAGTCGGGCCGGCCTTTTCAGGATGTTGTTAGGCCTAACCCTAAACCCTAATCCTTACATAGACTACAATAGCACTGTGCGCATGCGTCGAATTTTGTAATGCGTTTTAAATTTCGACCAATCAGAATGCTCCCAGTCCGCTGGCCGCAATATCCGGCGCTGTGATGATATCACACCGACCCTAATGACGCCCAAAACGCACACTTGCAGCCTGCTTGCGCACTGAGCAGCGGCGTGGTTCTCTGACCACATCAAACCGGTCAATAGTGACAAATCCTACGTAACTGTCTCTTGGTCTTTGAAACATGTACTCCTCCCCCTCCCCATCCCACCACCCCTCGGCCTCTACATGCTAAATCATCAACTCCTTATCAACACACACACACACCTACACACACACCCACACACACACACACACACACACAGGGAGAGTGACGGAGACCAAGAGAGAGAGAGAGAGAGAGAGAGAGAGAGAGAGAGAGAGAGAGAGAGAGAGGGAGAGAGAGGATGTGGGTCTGGGTATGGTGGAAATGGATATTGCATTCGTGCAGAGAAACACAAGGGTTTAAAAGCCAGTATCTCTCAATAGATGATCAGTGTCACGGTGGGTCTATTGTTACTGGGCTCTGCACAATGGAATGCTATTACCCACTCGTCTTTGTCTGCGGGGATCAGCTAGTATAATCACCCTGTGACTAATCTTAATACATTTATATGTTTAGCTCGGTCTGTGTGCGGATAGGGTTATAGAGATAGGGAGAAAATGATAAAATATTCACTGACACACTAGCTCTCACACGGCTATGAAACATAGGTAGTCCAGCCACTTGTTAACAGTAAATATCACACATTTATTTCTTCTACTCTATATATAATTCTCTAAACACTCTATTAACTTAAATGTCCAAATTCACTTTGACTAGTTCGCTCCTTGATGGGTCTTGCTGCTACTGTTCTTGATATTTGCTACTGTCTCATCATTGGGCTATTTGTTCTGGTTGGCCTAATGTTTGTTTTCAGGAGAGTGGACTACCGCACAGTCCTTCTAGGTCAGTGTTAGTGCGTTTCTTCTGGCACTTAGCTGATTTCTTGAGGTGTGTTAAAGGTGTCTCCTCCTTGGTTGTTGACTATGGGCTATATGAGCTCAGTGCTCGATGCTCCACTGCAGACCGAATGTCAGGGTTGACTCTCAGTGGTCTATCCCTGCCTCGGACCAACTAGCCTGCTCGTCTGCAAAACATAAGACGAGTTTCTGCAATGCCTTGTATACAAAGGTTGTGCAGAGCGTCTCACTGATGGCAGAAACAGCCCTCAGTTGAGATCGCATCCACTTATACAAACAAGGGACGAACAATCTTCTATGTCCGTTGTCCACTGGGATCTCCAACATAATTCCTATACATATACATATCATGGCTAAACTAAACACATGGATTAGTAATTAACAATATACACATTCTCCGGTACAGCCACTGGTCTGCAATAATACACATAGGAAAAACAACAGTTGGACAGTAGAGGCTACCTCGTGGTGCCAAAACCGGTCGCGTGTCCGCCACGTGGTCATGCTAAGTTTTACAAACATTTACAATGATAAAAAAACATGGCAAAACTTCACAACCATAATCCAACAATAATATCAATAATTCGCGATGAAGCAAAAGCTTGATCATTTACCTTCTTGACAATGTAAGGCTGTGGCTATACTGCGATGAATGATTTTCACCCGTCACCTGCTTCAGTCTTTCTGAGAGAGATTTTTCCACGTGTCCGTCTCGGGTGAGCGTTAGACAAAGAATTACTACCTAGCCTTGTGGTCAGCCAAAGCCCGCGAAAATCTCGTGAGACTTGAGCGCCGTCTATCGTGGGAGGGAGGGGGGGCTATATGTCAGCGGGATGAGGTCACTGCCTACCTGAGCGAGCGTTAGCTTACACATGCTTAGCACACAACTGATTTGTGTCGTCTTCTAGGCAGCGACTTTACGTTACCCAGGCCAAAGCAGTCTGAACTAGTTAAGGCGAGAAGCCTTTGTGCAGGGTCTAAATAACCTCTAGTGATAATCAGTCCACCTTCTTTGAGACCAGAGTTACCTTTTAAACTAGTATTTGTAGCTTGTTTTATTTCTTGGTCTTGTGCCTTTGCTGGCCATTTTGAGAGAATTTATAACCTTGTTTTTATCCTTCCTAAACATTTTATTCTTTCCGCCTTCCCGTTCCGAAGTTTCTGTGTTTAATACGTCATCAGTCATGTTGTCATCGCATCATGCTGAGGGGATTTCACGGATGTTTGGGCGTGTGTATAGAACTGGCATGCACCAGCGAGCAAACACGCATAGCTTCAAAGTGAACGGGTTTCCCGTGCGTTCGTGACTGTCACTTTGCGGTTTGGCTATTGTATGTCAACCTATACCCCTGGTCGCACTATGCAGATGTGACATTCTTCTTCGTCATCATCATCGTCTTTCTGTAGGCTACCCCAGCTAGAATTGTAGGGGAATTGGCACACCTGGGAGATGTGTGCGTACGTGATCATTTTCCACCACACCATAAAGGTATAGCCTTATTTCGTCTTCGAGGATCGATATGAACGGATTTTTCCAGGACCACAAAATATAGACGTTATGTGGGTTCTCTTTACTGTGTAACAGAAATGGCCCCACGCGCCGAAGTCTCACCGATATGTAATTTTAACTGGGGTACGAAAATAAGACGAACGTGTTTGCTAAGCGCGGCATAATCGAGACCGACTACCAACGTGGATGGTAATGGTTAGTGCCTGGATGCAACAAACTGAACGACACAACGAATAAAGCAGCGCACAACGCATCTCAGTCAACTCAGCTCTAAATGGGTACCTCACTCCGTTTAGAACCGGGGAAAGGAAAGGCAGCGAAGGAAAAGTTGTTACTGAGGACGCAAACGCCTCTCGCCATCACCAGGAAATCTTTGCCTTTGAACTCTTTAGCCCACCCTTTATTTCTCTTCTTTCAAAAGGGGAAGAAATCTCTTTTTTCTTAGATTGTATAATAAAGGAAGTCAAATTATTTATTTTATTTACTTAATCGTTCTTACATAGAATGTTTCCAGCTCAATAGCGCTCAGGGTAGTATGGTTAAAATTTTGGCCCCCCCGGACACAGGTGCGTATAGGGGACTGAGATTAAGATAGGGCATAAGGAGGGGGATCCCGAGGGGACTGGGAATAAAAATGTAATAAAAACCTACAACAACCTCAAGGCGGTGGAGATATAAAAACTGGGGTGGAAGAAATGGCGGAAGGGGACATAAAACGGGGGGGGGGGGGGGGGGTAAAGGGGGGAATGCGGTAGTTAAGAAGGATTAAAAGGTTACAAGGGTAAATACATATCTAATAAAGAAAAAAATGACTTGCACATATGTACAGGCCTGTAACAAGATGGCAGGACAACTCGAGGCCTACACTCGTCAGGGCGCTGGCTGATGCCGGTTTTAAATCTAACCGACCGAAGCGCCCACTTGCTGACTTGCTCCAGCCCAGACCACTGAGAACAATTCTTTAGATCTGGAATGGGGGAGAAGTGGCCTAGTGCTTGTTGAGTGTATTTGCGGATTTGGCATTCATCCGTCTAGGACAGGGGCGTCAGGATCTTCAAATTCAGTTTTCGTAGAACACCCTGACTAAGAAGTCTCGCTTTAAGAAAATGGACTGGCGTTAATGAAATCCTATGTAACATCATGCTTACTTCCTCATCCTTGTTGTTGCTTGTGCACTGTGGCCAGCCATTAACTGTCAAAACCGAAGAATGCTCAAGCTATGATCTAACGCCTCACGACACTAATGCTTTGTGATGTTGAGTGGATGGCAGCATCAACACTGACGTGAGATAACAAAGCAAAGCAATTTCTCTTTCGTCAAACATTTTTTACCTCTTCATAGACAACACGATGAGATGCATCTTCAGTGTCAAATTTTAAATGTCAGACGCCATTAGATTGCGAGATTCAGACATGTAAAATAGTGTTACTAACAAATACACCAAACTCAAGTGATGTTACGGCTAAAGAATATAAAAATCCCGAGTTTCGAGTTTCAGACAACTGCGTTCGCTGCAACAGACTGAACCAAAATTTACGATCAATGGCGAGCATGAAAACATGATTCTTGTTTTAAGGGAAGACAACTCTATTCTGCTCTTGTTGCTCTTCCCCCTTCTGGTCCCAAGGGATGTAACTCAAACAAGGCCAAATTGCCTGCCGATGTTGAACTAGCTGTTGCGACAATGCTCGGGGTAATGCGTTGTGTGACAGCCTCGCGAATGTTTTACCAAACAAACTGGCGAATAAAGCTATCCAAATTATCCAACAGACCCACAGTAAAGAGCTGAATCAAGTAGGCTTACTACTGACAGACTCACTCTAAAGTGCTGAATAAAGTACTGCTTGTGGCATCAATCGATGAACTACAGTGGTCCAGTAATCAGGAATTCCGTAGACTAATGTTTATTGATTTAACTTTGGGATAAAACGCTAAAAGCCTATTAAACCTATTCAATGGAGGACTGGACTATTGAGTTTCAAAGTAGGTGTACCTATATAATACTATATATACTATACTGAGGCGTTTTTGGATTGTAGGTTATACAAGGGTTATACAATAAACAAATCCTGAAACAGAGTATTACAAATTGTTGAAGGCTTAAGCCAGGCTGTCAAAGAATGTAATCCTTTGTTTATGGTGAAAAAAGGAACTAATTGTTCTCAATGTTCCCAGTCGTCCTGGCGTCAGACCATGCGCCCAAAAGCTGCAAGTGGACGCTTTGTGCGGCTTGAGTTAGATCCTGTATCGGCCAGCGCCCTGAGTAGCTCTTCAGCTTGAAATGCGTTACATGAGAACGATTAAATCATCATCATCATCATCATCATCATCATCATCATCATCATCATCATCATCATCATCATCATCATCATCATCATCATCATCATCATGAAGATTCGGTTAGCTTGTTGTTATGGGAACGCCTTCTTCGTCGATATGACAAGACTGTATTAAGGACTGGGGGTTGGAGTCAAGCTGTCAAAACCAGTAGTCCTTTTAAGTTTACCAAAGATGTGTATTTTAGGCTGTTTCAGCTGCAGGGTTCCATAGACTCTGATACTCTCTCGCGTTCCCTCAACTACCCTTTTGCATGTGCATCTCCCTGGTGCCAGGTCCCCAGGGCTGGCTGCAATTAAATTGTCACCGAGGGCTGTGACTGGGATAGCTCTGCAGGATTCTTGCTCTGTCACACACAGAATGCGCCCTCCATAGCGATCGTACCAGTTATAGGCAGGTGATGAAGACAGCAGCAAAAAACGCTTCTTGACAGCACTGTCTTTTAAAGGCCTTTTTCGACAGAAAAAGAGAAAGAAGAAAGGATGGAAAAAAGGAATAAAAGAAAAAAGGAAAAAAGTTATTTAAATACTTTTTGAACTGGTATTTTGTGTTTTGGTTTTAAGATACTAGAGACATATACGATGCACTTATTGACAGCACTGTCTTTTTTGCGCGTTTACTATAAAATATTTAGAAAAAGACAAAAATAAGAAAGGAAGGAAGGAAAGAACTGAAGAAAAGGAATAAAGAAGTTCTGAAAATATGTTTTTCTGACTTGATGTTTATGTTTTGTCTTGTTAAAGTGCTAGAGACACAAGCCAATATTCGCTTGACTATTCTTTGTCTTTACTTTTTGTTCTGTAAAAATAGAAAGACGAAGAGAAAGAGTGATTGAATTTAAAAAAAAAAGGAAGGAAGAAAAAAGATAAAATAAAACGAGGCTTCACAAACAATGTCTTGGTATATAAAGAAAAACAGACAGACAATAGATTTTCAAACATATTTTGTCTTGTCCTTTCCTGTTGTTTATGCGTGTTCTTCTTCAAGACGAAAGGAAGGAAAGAATGATTGGCGTTGGAGTCATTGAGGAAGGAAAGAAGAATCATAAATGAAAGAAAAGAAAGACTTGAAGGAGAAGGAAGTGGAGGAAAAAGTGCGGAGTGAGGCGAGGGGAGAGGTGGGGGTTAGAGGGGAGTGTGGGGAAGGGAGAGATGGGGGTTAGAGGGGAGTGTGGGGAAGGGAGAGGTGGGGGTTAGAGGGAGTGTGGGGAAGGGAGAGGTGGGAGAGGGGAGTGTGGGGAAGGGAGAGGTGGGAGATGGGAGTGTGGGGAAGAGAGAGGTGGGGGAGGGAAGTGTGGGGAAGGGAGAGGGTGGTGGTTAGAGGGGAGTTTGGGGAAGGGAGAGGTGGGGGTTAGAGGGGAGTTTGGGGAAGGGAGAGGTGGGAGTTAGAGGGGAGTGTGGGGAAGGGAGAGGTGGGGGTTAGAGGGGAGTGTGGGGAAGGGAGAGGTGGGGGTTAGAGGGGAGTGTGGGGAAGGGAGAGGTGGGGGTTAGAGGGGGGTTTGGGGAAGGGAGAGGTGGGGGTTAGAGGGGAGTTTGGGGAAGGGAGAGGTGGGGGTTAGAGGGGAGTGTGGGCAAGGGAGAGGGGAAACAAAGAAACAACAAAGCAAAAAAGGACAGAAAAGTCACAATTGAAAGAAAGTGAGATGACAATTCTTTTATGTTTTAGAAATGGTTGGAAAAGATGGCGAGAATTGAAAGTAGGGCACCGGCGCGAAGAGATTGGGAAATAACCTCAAGGCAGACTGTCCCAAAGACAGGTTCACACATAGACGCAAAGTGAAACAGACACAGACTCACGCACGTACACGCACTCACATTCATGTATATGATGAACATCTGCCAGGTCGTTTCTATTTCTTACTCTGCCATTCCTATGCCGTAGGTAGACTATATCTTTACTGCTGCGATTACCGAATTATTAGCTAATTTCTCTTTATAAAAGCTTTCATTTCTTCAGGTATGCTGGACCTAAAACGTTACTTTAAGTTACAGTTCTTACATACACTATTACTCTAACCCCTAACTCCTAACATTTTTCCTCCCTTTACATGTTTTCTAACCAGCAATCCACGCTCCCATTTTACACACGCTCTTAAACCAAGATTGCTTCACCATCACTCAAACAGGGCTCAGAAAGAACACTGGAATTGAACCAAGCTCTCTGTAAGATGGCTCTGGCAGACAGTTGGTCCAGGGGAAGTGTGCTGAAGCCGGAGATGCTGGGCAGCCAGGCGTAGGCTACGTTAAACTGAACATCGTGACACCACGCAACATCGCACTATGAGAATGTCAGTCTACTGTGACAGAGATCACTCAAACAGCTGGTATAAAGACAGGCATCTTCAGGGCTGGAGGAATTTTTTTCCTCCTGCTGCTGTTGATGCGTTAAACTCGATGCAATTTAAATTTTAAAAAGAAGACGACGAGAGTGATAGGAGACAGGGTTGAGGTTAAGGAGGTGTATTCTATGCACTCTCACCTGCAACACCTTCATAATCCCACCACGTGGCCCACGGAGAGTTGGGTTCTGAAACAAACAATCACCAAATAAATTTAATCAAGTTCTGCTAGGCGTTGTTGTAGGTGATGGTGGAGGTGAACGGGGCGGGAGGTGCGGGGGCATTTGTTGTTGTCGTTGCTGTTGTTGTTGCTAGTTATTATGGTTGTTGAAGATGAAAGATGATTACGGTGATGATGATGGCGGTGATAATGATGGTGATAGTGGTCTGATCATCTTGATGATGGTCATGGTGACAATTATAATTGCAATGCTGGTGTTGCTGCTGCTGCTGAAGATGATGATGACGACCACGATCACGACGACGACGACGATTATGGTGATGATGATGATGATGTTTATAACGGTAAAAATGACAACGGTGACATTGATGAAAACGACGATGAGGATAATGGCATTGAAAACAATGAACAGATGTTTACATGTAATTGTTTATAATTCACTGTAACAGCTGAGATATATCAAACTTTCCTCATTAAAATTATTTCTTTGTATTATGACCCCCCCCCCCCAAAAAAAAAAAAAATCAACTAAACAATTGAAATGTCAAGAATTGAATAAAGGTGGAAACAAAATACTGTCAAAACATCCAAGCTTAGACTTGAAAAAATATCAAGTTTTAAAAAATTAAACTTTATTTTTGTTATTTTTATTATTATTGTTTTTAATGTAAAGGGGGAAAGGGTGTAATTTGATCGTTAGATTGACATTAGTTTCCGTTGTTTTTCCACAGACAGAAACCAATTTGGGCTGTCACGAAACACGTAGAGAAATATTGATTTAGTATTAAGTAGACCAAATCTAAAAGTTAAAAAATAATTCCCACAATGTCTGCTGAAATGTAAGTTATCGATGTTTTCTTTCCACAATCAATGTATGTATGCTTCTAGAACAATATGGCTGTCTACATTGGTTTGTGTTATTAAAGCACTCCTTGAAAAAAAAAAACAACAACACAGTTTTGGAACTCCTTGTCTGAATTAAACGCTTGATTAAACCTGCCACTGGTTTAAAATGACCATGGGTTGTATGCAAGGATTGTCGTTGTTATTTTCTCCTAACAAAATAGGTGTGGGTTTACTACGAGCGAGAAGCACTCTTTAGCATCATGACACTACACCCAAGAAGATAAAGGGGTTGTGTCTTGAAATTATTGTGGTATGCTAGGCGGTGATGACAAACAGATGAAAACGTTTAACTTTGTTTTACTGTCATCGAACACAGAACAACAATGTCTACGAATAGAATAATCTACAGGTAAACCTACACTCGAGGAAACACATTTATGTCTTTGTTACACTCGATGTTGTTTTTCTTTATCAGTGGTCGATTCAGCCCCGATGCTTGAATCCTGATAGGTGTAACTCAGATTCGTTTATCCACGCAATCCGTTCAATCATCAACAAGGCTGGAGTCGTCGTATGCGATTTTCCAACTTTATTCAGCATACATCAACAACTGCATACAATCGCTCAATCGCTTTTTCCACTCTACAATTCTCAACTATCAACCACCGTTTGAAACAGTGCGGCACTATATATATATAGTCTCTCTACACTCCAGAAAGGGTGAGAATACCCCAGCGTGACACACCTCAACCAATCAGAACAAACTTCGTCATCACTGTCTCAGGTCATACAACCTTATTTGGGATGGAAGCTTCTTTAGTTACCACTAGAATTATCCATACGCTTCGATCGATAGTAAACAACCAACTCTAGAAAATTCTCAAATAATATCGACCAACTAAAATTACCAACGTTATACAAAGCTTCTTCTGATAAAAACGCAAAATCAAATCAAAGATAAATACACTCTGTTATTGCATGCTTAGCAAAATAAAACGATCGCATCTATCGTGCGCGTGACACACGAACTAACGTGCGCGTTTCAACGTAACAGTCTTGAAATAGCTATGATGTGATAAACGAACGACAAATCAGACTGTCATTATGAGACTGAAGAAAGATTGACGTAGAACTGTCTTTGCGTCAATGTGTATATCTATACGGTATACTTTGAACTACTCCTAAAAACGATTTCTAAGAACATTATTACCAATACACCCGCGAAAATAAATACAGGATAAACGGTGAAGGCAGAATGTGATTAATGACTTAGAAAGTTAACATAGACGTTAGAACTATTTTTTTTTCAAATCACATTTCAAGGGTTGTTTTCGTGTCTCCAGACTAATCTGAAAATACTTTCAAATAGTTGGGCATCAGAACTAGCCAAATGTCGGTCTGTGGGTCCGTCGGCCGGGTGTCGTCCCGTCGGTCCATCGCGCGCTTAACGACCCGTAAAAACTTAGCCACCCTAGCCGACCTAGATGTAAGCTTGCTTATTTGAGCTTGCTACCTTTGATTTTAACAATAACGACTGGAGTCTTTAGCGTGCAGCTACACCCACTTATTTTCTTGCGTGGGTTGTTGTTGTTGTTGTTGTTGTTGTTGTTGTTCTTGTTGTTGTTCTTCTTCTTCTTCTTTTTCTTCTTGCCTAGATAACACCCCAGATGTCCACATGTTAATTTTATAATTTTTTGTTTAAATTATTATTTTAAAATAAAATCTGTTTTCCTTCAAAGTTCTTGCTCTTAAATAAATATTTAGAGCTTCTAGACAATGTAGTCCTTATCAAACAGTTATTTGGTTACCGACTTTATTTCAACATTTACCCAGATTCTTTAACTGATTTGTAAATTGTATTGATTGATTGATTGATTCCAGACCTATTAGTTGCCGATGATAGTCTAGTAACTTGAGTTATTATTTCTCGTGTTCTAACAAACTCCAGAGTAAAGTGTAGTTAATTTTCAAATTAATCGAGGTTTAAAGTAGGATTTAACATTAAAAAGCCTTATTTAAAAGATCTCGCTACAATTAGTTATTTAGTCATTCAACCGAGCTGAAAAATATATAATTTTTGCTTTATGCACAAAAAGGAAAAAAAAATGCCTGACTGTATTTTTCCTACCACGCGTTGACATCACCTGCAGCTGTAACAAGACCACTCTCAAATCAATGTCGAGTTAATTCCTGATGCTTGGATACAAATTGCGAATTTATCAATCCAAAACTTCGAACTGCAAAACTTTTTGTTACTCTCCCCTCCATATCTAATCGTTAATGCTAAACCGGCCTTTTGTCGTCAAGACTCCCTCCGGCCTGTTATTCTACACTCTCCTTGTGTTGTAGAAAAGAGAAGAAATGGGAAAAACAACATACAACTAGGGTAAGGTGGAAATTTTCACCCTTTGCCATTGATTTAGATATTTTTATGAAATATAAGGGAAGGGCAAAAGAAAAAGAAAGAAAGAGAATTGATCGATCTAAGAATAATGACATAGACAAAAAAAAAAAAAGAGAATTCTTGGAGGGCCTGTACACCGAAGAAGACCACTTCCTTTCATGAGTTCGGCACAATTCCATTTTGGTGCAATTTTCCACCACAATCAACATTGGCACGAAGAAGAAGATTGGTGGAGAAGGAAGAGGATGAGAAAAATAAGGAGAATACAAGCGAAGAGAGGGATTAAAAAAGTTATTCCAGCGTTTCGATTGGAAAAAAAAATCTCTTGAGAGCGAGGCTGTAGTCAGGGACGGGTTCTCTTCCGATCCGACTTTTTTTTAAACGATAATTGTCTGTGTTTAAAATGGTAATGTGGTCCTCAGGGTGCACAACTTCAGCCTTCAATGCTGGCTAAGGACGACAACTGGAGCAGTTTAACCTGACATTTGTCGGGTAATGAACCGTAAAATAGCCAAAACGAACATAGCGCATGGTTTGAGAGTGGCACTGGGCAAACCCCACAGTAAGGGGTTCCTCACCGCAGACTTAGCTTCTGACCACTTCTGCATACTCCAGGCTTCCGATATAAATGAACTGTCCTAAACGATCTTCATACAACGATCTCGATGTACAATAAAAATTATCTCTGATCACGAGAAACGAATTACCTCCTTCTGAGGTCCAGACAAACATGCTTCGGTTTCCTCTCTCTTCTCTCTCTCTCTCTCTCTCTCTCTCTCTCTCTCTCTCTCTCTCTCTCTCTCTCTCTCTCTCTCTCTCTCTCTCTCTCACTAAAGGTATTGGAGGCAGGCAATCTAAATGTCAAATCATTAACATTTTTCTATAATAGCAATCTCTTCATATCACCGCCCTTTGAGTTCTATTTAAAAACTAGCACGTCATGCATAGCTATTGTGAATTACTATTATTATTATTAGTAAAACATTTTCAGTAATTGTATTTAAATAAAACTGGAGTGAGATATAAGCATGATCACCAAAAAAAAAAATTACAAAACATTTGGATTTTCAACATCTCACTAAGGTCGAAAAAGATGACTATTTTTTAAAATTGGAGTAAAGTAGATTGCTGCCAACATCTCACTTTGTCTGTCCTGAGGGCACTTTCACAGACTATGTTCATCTCCACTGCGATTATTTTCTTTATAATGTCTTTTTCCACCAAGATGACGGTTGGCTCGGAAGAGTCCGCTGGACCTAAAGCAATAACCATGTAATGTAATGTTTTCTGAAAAAAAAAATCACTCCCAATGAAACCACTGTGTCCAATCGTGCATTGCATGACGTGGTAGCGCAGTGGGTTAATCGCCAGTTTCCTATGCCGAAGGTTGCGGGTTCGATTCCCGCAAGAGGCGAACTTATGTAACAGGTACGAAACTGTTGAGGACGCGCCGCACCGCGCTTTCGGCCTGATTGGTGATTTGGGAATAAACGCGTACATAGCATATATAATAATAAGAAGAATTACTACTACTACTACTACTACTACTACTACTACTACTACTACTACTACTACTACTACTACTACTACTACTACTGGGTTGCCCATTCTCTGTGTGTCTGTCTCTGATCTCTCTCTCTCTCTCTCTATCTGGTCCTGATTTGGCTCGGAGGAGTCCGCTGGACCTAAAGCACTAATCTTGTATTGTATTGTATCTCTCTCTCTCTCTCTCTCTCTCTCTCTCTCTCTCTCTCTCTCTCTCTCTCTCTCTCTCTGTCTGGAATGGGGAAAACTGGTCAACAATTAAATTTTCGGCACACTCTGTTATGGATTAATGTCCACTCAGTGTCCAACATTAAACGTTAAATGCAAAGAAATGTGTTCGCACAGAATTCAACACCTTGTGTGTGCAAACACGGCAACAGTTTCTCTCCCCTTCAGAACTCAAATTACTGAATCAATTCTGAAGCCTATACAGCTGCTGCTGCTGCTGCTGCTGATGATGATGATGAGGCTGAAAATGACGACAATAATGATGATAATGACGACGACGATGATGATTGTGATGGATATGTTCTTCAAAATAAAATAATATAACAATTGTTATAACTACTTTGCGCCATTGAAAATGAAGCATACGCGAGCGCATGTGAAGCAAAAGTATTCATTTGATGCCGTTTCGTTCTCTATTCTTTTTCTGAATGAAAAGGTTTAGCTGTAGGAAAAGTTTGGTTACCGAACACTGAACAAGCCTGCAGAAAAGGAAATCTTAGCTCAGTGTTACCGATGAAGATTTCCCATCAAATTTGACAGTATCACTGAATAATTGGACTTCTGCAATAGATCTACCCACCCCCCTCTACCACCCTAATTAGGAGGACCGCTGTTGGTAGGGCAGCCCTCATGGGGAACTAAGTTCCCTTTCCTACATAATGTTTCACGGGTCAGAGGCCACGGCTAACCGATGGACTCTTAACCTTTTAAAGCTCACGTCAAAAGTAAATCAATGACGTCCCACTTTTTCTTTCCCGTCCCTGGAGGGCCTAACGATAAGAGGTCACGACACAAAATGTACCAGTAAAACGTTGTTAAATGGAATGGTAATTTTAGTATGCTGCTGCTAAATTAAACAGTAACTGGGGTATAGGCCTAATGTTGTTAAATTTAATAAAAGCCGCAATGAAATGTGGCTTAAACGTTATATTAAAAAAAAAAGTAGCTATGTGTGAATGTTGTTAAATTAAATAGTAAGTTTAGCATACTGTTGCTAAATTAAATAATACGCTTAGCATGCTGCTGCTAAAATAAAAAGTAAGTTTAGTATACTGCCGCTAAATTAAATAGTAAGTTTAGCATGCTGCTATTAATTAAATAGTAAATAATAGTAAAATGCTGCTAAATTAAATAGTAAGTTTAGCACACTGCTGTTAAATTAAATAGTAAATAATAGTAAAATGGGGTGTCGGATAGTGCAGTGGTTGGAGCACTCGCTACTGTGGCGAAAGTGAAGCACCGTCCGGTGCGGTTAGCACTTGGATGGGTGACCGCTAAGGTGTGAAGCGCCAAACAACAACGCCCCCAGTTGACTCAACTGTGATTGAGTACCTACTCTCTTGAGGGTGGGGAAGGTAAAGCAGCGAGGGAGAGAGTTGGGCATCACCCTCATTACGCTGGCCCAAGATAAGTGTGATCTCCAACATCACGCTCCCCTACGGCCACAAGGCTATGGGACTACCTTTACTTTACCTTTACCTAGTAAAATGCTGCTAAATTAAATAGTAAGTTTCGCATACTGCTGCTAAATTAAATAGTAAGTTTTGTGCGCTACTGCTAAATTAGGGTTAGCATACTGCTGCTAAATTAAACAATAAATAATAGTAAAATGCTCCTAAACCAAAGGGTAAACCTTTCCCTTAGTTTTAGGATGATGATGCAGAGTAAATTAGAAACTTTAACATAATGCTGCTGAACCTTTGTGTGATGATGATGAGACTTCCTTGTGTTTTTGTAAAGACAATACAGAGATTCTTATTCTGGTTCTAAATCAACCAGTAACTTTAGTTAGTTAGTTAATTGTTAATTACTTACAGGGTACAGCGGACTGCAAAGAGCCGAATCAGGACCACAGTAACTTTGGTGCAATGTTGCTAAATTAAACAACATCGTTTGGCATACAACTAGTCTATTGCTATGTATTCCAGTAACTATAGTATGGTAGATGGTCTGGAAGTAGCGCAGTAGTTTTGGCACCGGCTATAAATGTTTGATGTTGAGCAACGTCGAGCGGAGTTAGTACTTGGATGTTTGATGTTGAGCAACGTCGAGCGGAGTTAGTACTTGGATGTTCGATGTTGAGCAACGTCAAGCGGAGTTAATACTTGGATGTTTGATGTTGAGCAACGTCGAGCGGAGTTAGTACTTGGATGTTTGATGTTGAACAACGTCGAGCGGAGTTAGTACTTGGATGTTTGATGTTGAACAACGTCGAGCGGAGTTAGTACTTGGATGTTTGATGTTGAACAACGTCGAGCGGAGTTAGTACTTGGATGTTTGATGTTGAGCAACGTCGATCAGAGTTAGTACTTGGATGTTTGATGTTGAGCAACGTCGAGCGGAGTTAGTACTTGTTTGATGTTGAACAACGTCGAGCGGAGTTAGTACTTGGATGTTTGATGTTGAGCAACGTCGAGCGGAGTTAGTACTTGGATGTTTGATGTTGAGCAACGTCGATCAGAGTTAGTACTTGGATGTTTGATGTTGAGCAACGTCGAGCGGAGTTAGTACTTGTTTGATGTTGAACAACGTCGAGCGGAGTTAGTACTTGGATGTTTGATGTTGAGCAACGTCGAGCGGAGTTAGTACTTGGATGTTTGATGTTGAGCAACGTCGAGCGGAGTTAGTACTTGGATGTTTGATGTTGAGCAACGTCGAGCGGAGTTAGTACTTGGATGTTCGATGTTGAACAACGTCAAGCGGAGTTAATACTTGGATGTTTGATGTTGAGCAACGTCGAGCGGAGTTAATACTTGGATGTTTGATGTTGAGCAACGTCGAGCGGAGTTAGTACTTGGATGTTTGATGTTGAACAACGTCGAGCGGAGTTAGTACTTGGATGTTTGATGTTGAACAACGTCGAGCGGAGTTAGTACTTGGATGTTTGATGTTGAACAACGTCGATCGGAGTTAGTACTTGGATGTTTGATGTTGAACAACGTCGAGCGGAGTTAGTACTTGGATGTTTGATGTTGAGCAACGTCGATCAGAGTTAGTACTTGGATGTTTGATGTTGAGCAACGTTGAGCGGAGTTAGTACTTGGATGTTTGATGTTGAGCAACGTCGAGCGGAGTTAGTACTTGGATGTTTGATGTTGAGCAACGTCGAGCGGAGTTAGTACTTGGATGTTTGATGTTGAACAACGTCGAGCGGAGTTAGTACTTGGATGTTTGATGTTGAGCAACGTCGAGCGGAGTTAGTACTTGGATGTTTGATGTTGAACAACGTCGAGCGGAGTTAGTACTTGGATGTTTGATGTTGAGCAACGTCGAGCGGAGTTAGTACTTGGATGGGTGATGTTGAACAACGTCGAGCGGAGTTAGTACTTGGATGGGTGACCATACTGGGAAGGCAACATCAAAACCAAAAATATATAAAGAAAACAAAATGGAACGAGCACACCCCACACCCCAGTCCTCTCCTAGCTGTGAATGGGTACCGGATGTAACAAGAGGACCTGTTTACCCTGCACATTTTGAGAGTTTGCTTGTGTGGTCAGTAGTAAAACTTAGAAGGTTACTGTAGTCTATAGCAGACGATTAAGGTATATTTGATGTGTACACACACTGCGAGCTGACGCGAGTGACATCATCGCAGCCTACGATCGAGTTTCGAATTTTATAGCCATTTAGATGGTTCAGCCAATCGGGACACAGGTATAGTGGATAGAACCAGTTCTGGCCGATTCAGGCAAAGCCAGGAAAAAAGTCAGTCGAGTTTGAAACGCTGAGCAGTAGTACACAGTACTCACTGACAGAATCTCTCCTGAGAAGATTAGACAGCAGTGCTTGTTGAATATTCGAATTCAATCAAGTAGCCACGGCCTGACATTGTCAAACATACGAGCAGGCGGTATATCGTGAGCCCAACTCAGCAAACGACAACAACCACGTCAACGCGTGCAGTTGGCTGCCGAGGCATCTACAGCATTGTGTGCAGATAGCCCACCCATCGAACACAAGCAACGACAACACAGCGTGTCGTAGAAGCGACCTCAACGCAGCGCTTCAACCACACAGTTAAGTGCAACAAGAAACCGTGCACTAAAACTCTGTATAAACAGGACCACAGTAGTCCACTCTTCATGAACGCTAGTAGCCAGTGCCCTATGATGAAAAAGTAGCTGCCTAGACTATCAGCGAGCGAGCCATTCGCATTGACATTTGAACTTTTAAGTTAGTTTCGTACTTCGAAGATCGTATATAGAGTAGAGGGAATAAAT
This sequence comes from Oncomelania hupensis, assembly GCA_036898135.1. Taxonomy (NCBI): domain Eukaryota; kingdom Metazoa; phylum Mollusca; class Gastropoda; order Littorinimorpha; family Pomatiopsidae; genus Oncomelania; species Oncomelania hupensis. The sequence goes on along the minus strand of CM072514.1, from coordinate 42,132,227 downwards.
GTGTGATTTTTACTGTTATCAAGTGGCTGGACTACCTATGTTTCATAGCCGTGTGAAAGCTAGTGTGACAGTGATCTTTTACCATTTTTCTATCTCTGTACCCCAGCCTAACCACAGACCGAGCTAAACAAATAAATGTATTAAGTGAAGTCAAAGGGAGTTTACTAGCGATCCCCACCGACTAAGACGAGGAGGTAATAGCAGTCCATTGTGCAGAGCCCAGCAACAATAAAAAACCCGTCACACCGGATCTGTTTAGAACCGGGGAAGGTAAAGGAGCGAGGAAGAGAAGCTGGCCTACAAGAAAGGGAGGTCCAGAACGCCCTCTCCACAACATAAAAGATACGGGAACATCATGACCTACTTATAATATAGATGACGTCACCACACAAACTTTGACAATCTTTGCGACTTTTGATTATTTCAAGAAGGCAGTACGTTCTTTGCTTCCACAACAGACCATACCTCTGCTTCCACTTAAGTCTACAAGGGGCTCTACGAGATCAGCACGAAGACCATGCTGTTTACTAAAGCACATAGTAACTTTAGCATACCGCTGCCAATTAACACTAAAATTGTAACTTTAGCATACAGTTGCTACATTAAATGGGTAACTATAGTTTAATTATATTAATAAAGAAGCGTAGCGCATTGACTAATGTAGAAAATTAGCGCGATCAGTGATATCTGACGAACAGAAAACCTAGGTTCGACGCACACAAAAGATTTCTCTCAAAGAGAATCTACATCTCATAATGTCTCCTACTACGTAAAACAAGAGGTAGTTAATAACCAAAGATTTAAGAATAACTATTATTACGTTATAATCAAATAGCACCGGATAATGATGCTAACATTAAAAGGAACAACAGCGCTAGCAGAGATATAGTTCGTCTAAAGAGTACCGTAGATCGTTACTGACGGTTACTGTCTCGCCCGATTTCAGAAACACATTTGTCATCGTTGCGTCTGAGCTCTCCCGTTTCAGTTTAATGCCCGTTAGTATGGATCGGGTTTTCGGAAAGCAGAGCTTGATCTAGGACGGTAAAGAATTGCCAGGAAGTCTCTTTAGGGTGTCGTTTGGTGTGATACTTTAGACCTACTTCTGCGGATAAAAGAACGAAGATTGAAGAAAGGAAAGATTGAGGGAAAACAAACGAATGAAATACTTGGGTTGTTTGCCTAGACTGGACGCATATTGCACAACGTTCAGGTTGTGGGGGAAATCAGGTTTACATTTTTAGCCAACAAAAATCGAAATACCTGTGGGAGTGTACATGTACAGGTGCAATTAACCATAATAATAAATTGTTGGTTGTATAACGCCTTCCCTACAGTTAGATTCCTATCAAAGGGCTTTAAAATGTTACCTTGCTTTACTAGCTTCCAATTAAAACATTGTGGGAGGGCGCGAGTGCGCGTGCGCGCGCATGTCTATGTAAGAGAGAAATAGAGAGAAGGAGAGATGAGGTGGGGTGTGGAAGAAAAAGAATAAGAAGAAGAATTTAGACGCAGGCACATGCAGACAGACTAGACTATTCCGACAGAGAAGAAAGTTGCGAAAAAACAGTCTGATAAGACACTCCAGCCCCAAACTCCGAAATCCTGGGTGGGATGCAAAGCGTCCTCAATGCATAAACACGTAATCTCGCGACCCGAGACCGCTAATCTCACGACCTTCCCACAATCCATTAGAGACTCTAGCAGCGGAAGTCGTAAAGGGATGGCGGGAAGCAAAGGGAAGTATGACTGGTATCCGGTAGCGTCCCCTAGCGCACTGAGCACACGCCGCATTGATCGAACTGCAGACGAATACACAAACACACAGTGAAAACCTCCATACAAAACCCTACACAATTAGAAATGAAAACTTGGCCCTAGTGAATGGATGTAGCTCAGGCAAAACAGGAAAATTGAGATTTTTGTTTTGTTTGGTCATTGTTTATAGGGTCCAGCGGACTGCAAAGAGCCGAATCAGGACCACAACTCTGTAGAAAGAGGGTTCTTACCCCTGATCCGTATAAAAGATCTTGTGAAACAACCATAATGGTAACACTGAAGGCACTCCATCAGCCGGTCACTTTCAATAAAGGCATCCCATGCAAGGGACGCTGAAGCTGTACTCTAATTTATCGAACCCCGGTTTACAGAAACAAAATAGAATATAAACATCATTATAAAATATTAACAAAACACATACACATAAAATGCCTACCATGTTAAATAATAATAATAATAATAATAATAATAATAATAATAATAATAATAATAATAATAATAATAATAATAATAATAATAATAATAATAATAATAATAAGAATAAGAATAATAAGAATAATAAGAATAATTAGTAGTAGTAGTAGTAGTAGTAGTAGTAGTAGTAGTAGTAGTAGTAGTAGTAGTAGTAGTAGTAGTAGTAGTATCCCTATGACTGAGAAAAGGACTAAAAACAAATTTGAGGTTTATTGCGCTTTTTCAGAACTGGATGCTTTCTCTTGTTTCAGCTGAAGACGGTACAAAATACACACTATCTATCAAAACACTTCATATCCATTCGCACAGAAAACGGCTGAAACCATTAATGGTTTCTTGCGCTTTTCTTAGAACGCTGTGCTTTGGGCACTTTACATTTAAGACCGTATTTCATTATTTACCCATATAGTAAGAGAACATAATCTAGTTGGGGCAAAGTGTGTCCTAATTCACTCGTCTGGTGAGCAGACGACAGCTTCAGTCTTGATTCCACATCAATGAATCTTCTCATCGTCATTGACTACACGCTTTTACGAACAGAGTGAGTCTCAAGTGCGTAAACTTAATGCAATTCTCCAGTCTGCCCGCACATCGAGGATATTGAGCATTGAATACTAAGAACTTCAGAGATAATGCCGAAGACCTAGGAGGATACTGAGTATTGAGAACTGAAGACGCAGTTAAGAATCTGTCAGGGCTTTAGGGAGGTGTTCAATGAAGTTTTCCATCCGTTTCATTGACGGCTATTGAATTAAGTGTAGCGTGTTTTCACTTTCCCACAAAGAGTTTACTCCCCTGCTTCATCTTCTTAGTTGTCTGCGGGATTTAGTGGGTGGAAGAGGAAATAAGTGTAGCGTGCCCCCTTGACTTGGTTTGTCTTAGACTGAAGTAATAAATCAAAGAACGTGCAGAAACCACTTGTTTGGGACCGATAGCCTAATAATCTATATTAGTTTGTATTTATCTATTGTGGAGTCAGTGGCTTTCCCCCTCCACCCCAATTGTTCATATCATCAGGCTGGAGTCCCATAGCTAATCCTCTCTTCCATTTTTATATGTCCAAACGTATCTGGACATACTTTGAAATAGTCGGGGGAATCAGAACGAGCTAAATGTCGGTCTTTCGGTCTGTCTGTCGATCCTTTGGAAGGCATATCTCAAGAGCCACAGAACGGATTTTGACTAGAACTTTGACGGGTGGCCCCACCTTATGAGTTTAGTGGTCACATTTGGCTTACGTTTTACGGCTCGTGCACTGGGCCGGAGGTAGTGGCGCCATGTTTATCCCGGCCCGTTACGAATTTATAAACGTGTGTAGCTGTGTAATTTCACTATAACAAGTTTTTTCATGACGATGTAATGTACTTTTGGACGATTTGACTTATATGTAAGACATATATATTTGAAACATTTTACTAAGATCGACACGTAACAAGTGAATTCAACTGTCTTAGTTCGCCAAGTCGTGTGTAGTGGACAACCTTTGTTGCGTGTAATCATGCGTACGGGAGGAGTTTAAGTTTACCTCTAAACTCGTGACGTCACACTCTCGCTTCTGATTGGTTCTCGTAAGCCCAGCTTATGTAGTTTTGCAGACGAAATCAAACATGCGCTATCCTTGTAAAATTTTACGTTAGCCAGTTCGCAAGGAAATACATAAGGAATTCATAAGTGTAACACAAGTGTGGCCGGGTGCGTAACACAAGTGTGGCCGGGTACGTAACACAAGTGTGGCCTGGTGCGTAACACAAGTGTGGCCGGGTGCCGAACACAAGTGTGGCCGGGTGCCGAACACAAGTGTGGCCGGGCCTTTAGTGGCCTGCCTCTCGCTATATTTTTTTGACTATGTGAGTGTCTGGAAATACGGTTGAATTGCTTGCCATGTTTGTTTATTTTAAAATATCACCGGAATCTACTGATTTTTCAATGTCCCAGTAGCAAACCCTCAAGACAGACCGCCACTTTTACAATATCACATTATTACAATCGACACCCCTGCACAGCTGCATAATTCCAATAGGCATGTGGGGTTGCAATTTTATCCGGCGTCCCTGCAGGACTTTCATTTTATTAGGCGTAGGACTGATCGGACACATACAACGAAACTGAGACTAGACGAGGCCTACTCCCTCTCTCTATAAACCTCGTCAATTCTCAGCCATGCTGCATGACACTGACACTGTAACGTGGGGTTTATTGTTGCTGGGGTCTGCACAATGGAATGCTGTAACCCTCACGTCTATTCTATGGGAACCGCTAGTGAGTCACCCTGTGAATTACTTTAATACATTTATTTGTTTAGCTCCGTCTGTGTTAAGGCTGGGGTACAGAGATAGATAGAAAAATGGTAAAAGATCACTGTCACACTAGCTTTCACACGGCTATGAATCATATGTAGTCCAGCCATTTGATAACAGTCAAAATCACACATTTATTTCTTCTACTCTATACACGATCTTCGAAGTACGAATCTAACTTAAAAGTTCAATTGTCAATGCGAATGGTTCGCTCGCTGATAGTCTAGGCAGCTATGTTTTCTTCATAGGGCACTGGCTACTAGCGTTCATGAAGAGTGGACTACTGTGGTCCTTTTGCTACAGTTTTAGTGCACTGTTTCCTGGACACTTAACTGATCAATTGATGCGTGGATGAAGTGCTGCGTTGAGGTAGCTTCTGGTACACGCTGGGTCGTCGTGTAGTCTTTGATACTGGTACGACGTTTGAGGCTATCTGCGCACGATGCTATAGATGCCTCGGCAGCCAACTCGAATAGTAGATTAGTTTCTGCTCTTCTGTTGAGTTGGGCTCACGATATCCTGCTTGCTCGTCTGTAACATATGAGACGAAATTCTGCACAACCCTGAATAATAGGTCTGTGCAGAGCGTCTCACTGAAAGCCAAAGTAGCCCTCAGTGATAGCTCCACATCTCTATACATAAGCGACGAACATACTGCTATGTCCGTGGTCCACTGGAATCTCCACTCTAATTTCCTATACATACATAAATATAAATCGTGGCTAACTATACACATAAAGAATTAATAATATTATAAACATTCACTGGTACAGCCACTGGTCTGCAAGCATACATATAGGTTAAACAACAGTGGTTCGGTCAGGTATACAACATGGCGTCAAAACCGGTCGTGCTTAACACGTGTTCGGCTTCTCCACGCGGTAAGGCAAAGTCGGACTAACAATTCAAATCTATGCATAGCAAATTCCACAAACATAATTTCAACAATAATATAAATACATCACGATGAAACAGAAGTATGTTCATTTACCTGTTCGACAATGTCAGGCCCGTGGCTACTTGATTGAATTCAAAAATTCAACAAGCACTGCTTCCCTGTTCTATCAGTGGAGATATTTCTCTGCTCAAGGGTAACTGTGTACTCCTCAGAGCTTTCCACACAACTGACCTATACTTGGCTTGGACTGAATCAGCCAGAACTGGTTCTAAACCCTCTACCTGTGTCCTGATTGGCTGAGACAATCTAAGTGGCTATAAAGTTCGAAACACCATCTAGGCCGCGATAAAACGGGGCCGGGTAGCTCAGTTGGTAAGAGCGTCTTGCTAGTAACCGAAAGGTCGCTGGTTCGAATCCCGGATTGGTCAACGTGTGATCATATTATTTTCCCCTTTACCAACAACTGGCCCGCTGGTGTCAGTATAAATCGGTCCAGTAGTCACCTATATGCGAAAGTGTCGTGTGACTATAATCTACAAACAACAGACCGCGATGATGTCACTAAACGGCTCGCCTCAGCTCGCAGTGTGTGTGTACACATCAGTTATACCTTAATCGTCTGCTATAGACTACCTTAACCTTCTAAGTTTTACTACTGCTAAACAAGCAAAAGCTCAAATAGTGCGGGGTAAAATGGTCTGCTGGTGACAGACACTCTGTGCGCTGCTGGATTACCAGCCATTCGCCTGCTATTAAGTTGGTGCGTATATCTTCCCCTGAACATTCTAACAAGATTGTTCCCCTATCGATGTACACTGCTAAGTTACAGGAACTGAGATACTTAGGCTACTAGATTGGCCATTGGCTTTCTGCTCAAACGAAGTCTTACTTGCAAGACATGATTGTTCTTTGGAAGTGGGGTTGCCCCTCAAAAAATGAAAGGGAAAAGAAGTAGAGAAGAGACAAAAGAATTTTAGGACAGTAATAATACGTTTAACACATTTCAGCATCACGGATCCTTTGAAAATAAACACTTTGAACACCTTGAAAATGAACTCTTTGAAAAAAGCTGGTTTTGAGCTATTTGTGCGAATCCGTAAATAAATGGCTTGCCATGTTGTTTTATTCTCCTGCACACTGAATTAAAGATAGAACTTCTCCACCGAAGCCTACAGAGCATGAGAGTGAATACTGATAAGGAAGATTAAGGGTGCTAGTTTTTGTTTGTATTTCACACAGGCGCTTGTAGCTTGACACGCGAGCGCCTATGCCTGTGATGCGTTTTTCTCTGAGAAGACGCATCACAGACATAGGGGCTCGAGTGTCCAAGATACGAAGATACCCAGAGGGAGAAGTATCACAGGCATAGGCGCTCGCGTGTCCAGATACAAGCGCCTGTGGTATTTCGGGAGCATATGTATGTTTCCCCAGGATTATAAGTTCCTCCACTCATGTTTTTGACAGACTTGGAGATAGGAGGGGGGGGGGGGGGTACAAGTGGTACATTAATCTGTGGAATATAGACCTGAAGGAATATAGTCCCGGGGAAACTTAAATCTAAAAAGCCTTAATGGAACATAGACCTGGGGGACACAGACCTAGAATTGAGGGAACACAGACCTGGGGAAACATCGCGGGCAGATCCCTGAATCTACGAAGATGCTATCTTTTGTATGTATCTCGCAGGAGTAATGAAGGCGCCTTTTATACTATCCTTTCTTTCATTCATTGACTAATCAAGCCTTTGTGGCCGAGTTCACGTTGGAGTTCGCATGGGTGCTCGTCTCCATGCCGCGCACACGTCCACCGTAAAGCTGTGGAGATTGTCCAACGACGGTGAAGATCCCCCTCAACTGCCATCGACCCTCCTTTAACTGTCCTGACGTAATTGAAGCGGGAAACCTAGCACCAAACTGATCTCTCTCTCTCTCTCTCTCTCTCTCTCTCTCTCTCTCTCTCTCTCTCTCTCTCTCTCTCTCTCTCTCTTTCTCTCTCTCTTTCTCTCTCTCTCTTGGCCTCCGTGAATGTTCTAGAACTCCCGAGTATAAAACTAGAATAAGTGCTAGTGGTTTCCGTGTACCTGTCTGTGAACATACACCGTTGGTGTATGTATCAAGCCTCCAATTGACTTCAACAAACGGTCGCCTAGCCAGCCTGTGCCTTTAGTTTAGTGCCTGTAGAGAGTTGCCCATCAATTGATACATGCATCAGAAGCTGCTATTACATCGGCTCAGAGGTTCAGTAAAGGACGCTAGTGGTTGGACGCATTTTTTGAGAGCTTGTCGTTCCACAGGCAACTATTACAATGTTTTATTGTATTGTATTATTAAATGAGAGATAGAGAGAGGGAGGGAGGGAGGGAGAGAGAGGGAGAGAGAAGAACAGGAGTGGAGGGGAAGGGGGGCGGGGAGTGCTTGGTGCGCTAAAAATAGTCCTATGGATTTTTACATTTTCTCCAAAGCATTAGATTGTGGATTAGTGTATAGTTGGAAGATTTTAAAAAATTTATTCTGTTTTTGACCAAAAATTCCTTATAACAATAACAAGATGAATGTGATTGTTTGACTTATTATTTTCTATTAATTTGACTTATTCTCTTTCTTTGTCCAGAACATGTTAGTACATGTGATTATAATTGGTCCTGTATAATTGGTTTGTAGATTTGGAAGTCAGTCTTTATTTCAAAGCAGTAATATTCGTTGATTATACTCCTTCTTTGTAGTTTTTTTCTTTTTATTAAAATTTTTTAAAATTTATTACTATTTTTAATTTTTTTTCTCTTTTTCTCTCTCTTTGTGTGTGTTGTTTTTCTTAATTATACCTTTTCACAGAAAAATATAACGATTGTGAAGGAGTATGGTTTGTAAACTATACTATAGATGATTGTTGCCTTATTATATTAATTATGATTGTTGCCTTATTATTTCAGCTAAATAGTTAGCTTAAACTTACCTTTTTGTTGTTGTTGTTATGTATGGTTGGAAGTTTTTAAGGGATTTATTCTGGTTTTGACCAAAGATTCCTTCTAACAAAAACAATATGAATATGATTGTCTGACTTATTAATTTATATCAATTTGACTTATTCTCTTTCTTTGTCCAAAAAATGCTAGTACATATGTTTATAATTGGTCCAGTATAATTGGTTTGTAAATTGGGAAGTCAGACTTTCTTTCAAAGCAGTAATATTTGTTGAGTGTACACCTTCTTTATAGTCTCTCTCTCTCTCTCTCTCTCTCTCTCTCTCTCTCTCTCTCTCTCTCTCTCTCTCTCTCTCTCTCTTTGGGTGTGTTGTTTTTCTTAACTATACCTTTCCAAAGAAAAATATAACGATTGTGGAAGAGTACGGTTTGTAAACTATATTTATGATTCTTGCCTTATTATTTCAGCTAAATAGTTAACTTAAACTTACCTTTTTGTTGTTGTTATGTATAGTTGGAAGATTTTAAAAGATTCATTCTGTTTTTTACCAAAGATTCCTTCTAACAAAATCAAGATGAATATGATTGTCTGACTTATTATTTTCTATTAATTTGACTTATTCTCTTTCTTTGTCCAAAAAATGCTAGTACATCACTACATGTGTTTATAATTGGTCCTGTATTATTGGTTTGTAAATTTGGAAGTCAGTCTTTCTTTCAAAGCAGTAATATTCGTTGATTGTACTCTGTTGTATTATTTTTTAAATTATTTTTTAAAATTATTATCCTATCCTATCCTATCCTGTCCCATAACCCGAAGGTAGTAGGGGCACCACAGATGATCGCTTAACCAGCATACTCCATCTTTCTCTGTCCTCAGCAGCCCTCATGGCTTCGCTCAGTGTCAAACCAGTCCATTCTCGAATGTTGTCCTCCCACCTCTTTTTCGGTCTCCCCCTTCTTCTACCTCCTTGCACTGTGCCTTGCAGAATGGTCTTTGCAAGGCCTGATGATCTGGTGACGTGGCCATACCATCGGAGTTTCCGTTTCTTCACCACTGTGAGCAGGTCATCGTGTTGTCCAATGGCTTGTGTGATGGTCTGTCGGACTTCAACGTTGGTGATGTGTTGGGTATAGGAAATGCACAGAAGTCTTCTGTAGCACCTCATCTCCATGCTTTGTATTCTTCGTTGGAGATCTGCTGTGAGGGTCCATGCTTCGCAAGCATATAGGAAGATGGAGATGACCAGAGAGCGCAGCAGTCTTACTTTGGAATGTAGACTGATGGTTCTGTCTTTCCAAATGGGCTTCAACCTTGTCAGGGCAGCAGTTGTTTGTGCGATCCTGGAGAGGACTTCCTGTCGAGACCCATTGTCTGACACAATGGCTCCTAAATATTTGAAGCTGTGCACTGTGTTGAGGGATTGGCCTTGTACTTTGATGTCCGTGTTGATGCCATTGGTGTTGTTGGTCATCATTTTGGTCTTCTCTGCACTTATTTCCATTCCATAAGCTTTGGAGGTGGTGTCAAGCCTCTGTACAAGCTGTTCAAGTTCTTGTTCCTCTCCAGCCAATCCATCAATATCATCCGCAAAACGAAGATTGGAGATTGCTCTGCCCCCTATGCTGACTGTGCCTTCGTGATCTGCAAGAGCATCTGACATGATGCGCTCTAGGAAGATGTTGAAGAGTGTTGGGGAGAGTAGGCATCCTTGACGCACACCGATTGTTGTTCTGAACCAGTTCCCGATGACGCTGTTATGGAGGACTGCACTGGTAGCCTTGTCATACAGGCTTTTGATGACTTCTATAATTTTAGGGCTGATGTTGTACACTTTCATGGTTGCCCATAGAGCTGCATGCCAGACTCGGTCAAATGCCTTCTTGAAGTCTATGAACACATGATATAGATGTTGTTGGTGCTGTAGGTATTTCTCACAGATTATTCTGAGGTTGAAAATCTGTTCAGTGGTACTTCGCCCTGCCATGAATCCTGCTTGTTCTTCAGCTATGATTTGTTCAGCTTGTGGTTTCAACCTGTTGAGTATTATTTTCAGGAGGACATCAGCCATCCCAGCAAGGTCCTCCTGAAAATTATTATTCTTATTTTTAATTTGTTTGTTTTTTTATCGGTGTTGCTGTTGTGTTCTAAAACTGAGTCGTGTACTTCTATTTGAAAATATTGATAGTTAAGTTGTTATGTATTGATTTATTTATTGTTTAACCTTCCTTTGACTACTTGTTTACCTCGAGGTAAATACACCTTTGAATTGTCCAACCATTATGATTAATTAAATTATTCTGTTCTTGCAAATGAAGTCTACCGATGTCATTTTCTGGGTTATTTGTGATTGTTTACTTCAATAGTTGAGTTGATCAGATTTAAGTGAAATGTTTAACTGACTAATATTGATTTATGACATTACTGAATTATTCACTGGAAAAGTAATGCAATATTTTTCAAACTGCAGTTTTTTATTAAGTAAATAGTCTCAGAGCGGTTTATTTTTGCCATATTATATTTGATATATGCTTTTTTGTCTAGGTAGTCACGCCATTATCTTCTTCACCCAGTTTAAGCATTGACGCATAAACATAATGTATGAATCGTTTGTTGTGTATGAAAGAAGTTTGAACTGTATGGGTCTGTTAAAGTTGATTGCTCTGGAGGTATGTACTCAATTCATTTTTGTGTCAGTTATGATAAAGACAATTAGGGTAAATTTACATAATGATTACATGATCAGGAATAGTTCTTTAAAGGGATTATAATGAGAAAAAATGACAAATACTTGTAAGGATAATTTTTCTATATGTACATATAATTGTAATGGTCTGGGGGATGCAAAAGAAACGTAGAGACGTGTTTGATTATTTAAGGAACCAAAGGTGCAACATTTATATGCTTCAAGAAACACACTGGAAAACAGAAAGTGAAAGCTTTATTAGGGCGGCTTGGGGATATAATATTTGGATTAGTGGTGAAGAAACAAACAAAAACGGTGTGGCAATTCTGTTCAATAATAATTTTGAATATAAAATGTTCGATGTATTAAGAGATCCACATGGCACATTTTTGATTATAGATGTAGAAATAATGAAAAAAAGAATACTTCTTGTAAACTTATATGGCCCTAGTTTTGGCGATCATCCAGAATTCTTTGAAAAAATATGGGATCATATTGATCATTATGGCAGTGATAATGTAATTATGGCAGGAGATTGGAATTGTTCTCTTAATATGACAATTGATGTTCGTAACTATGTAAGCACATCAAGCCGCCCTAGAACAAGAAGAAAACTGCTTGAAATGTTTGCCAAATATGGTTATTATGATATTTTTAGGCAGATTTACCCAGATAAAAAAATGTATACATGGAGAAAATATAATACAATCAAACAAGCAAGACTAGATTATTTTATTATGAGTGAAGAAATCATGAATGAAACTGTTGATATAAAAATATATCCAGGCTATCGTTCAGATCACTCCTTAGTAGTTCTGTTTATTAAAAAAGAACAACTTCAGAGAGATAGACCCGTATGGAAATTTAATAATTCACTACTTAAAGATAAAGAATACATTTTAGAAATAAAAAAAGTTATTAGTAATCTTAAAAAACAGTATGCTGTTTTGGTATATAACTTTGATGGAATTGATGGTATTCCAGATGATCAGCTTCAGCTTAAAATAAGTGATCAACTTTTTTTTAGATGATTCTTTTAGAGATAAGGGGGAAAACAATATCGTATGCTAGTTATAGAAAAAAGATTAATAGTCAAATGGAAATGGATTTGGAACAAAAAATTAAGAGAGTAGAGGAAAATATAAAAGACGAGAATCTGGAAGAGTTGGAAAACCTTAAGGTACAACTTCAGGAACTTAGAGATATTAAAATGGACGGGATTGAGGTTCGGTCCAGAGTCAAATGGCTAAATGAAGGAGAAAAAATGAGCAAATACTTTTGTAACTTAGAAAACAGAAATTATCTAGATAAAGCTATGCCCATATTGGAAACAGAAAATGGAGAAATCATTACTGAACAAAAACATATTTTAGAAGAAGTGCAAGATTTTTACGAAAATCTTTACAGACATAAAGATGTTAAAAATATGGATATTGGTGTAGAGTTAAAGGATGCACCTAAACTTCAAGAAGAAGATAGAGATAAGACAGAAGGTGTGATTAAATTTGGCGAAGCAGTCACGGCTCTGAAAAAAATGAAAAATAATAAAAGCCCAGGACCTGACGGATTCACGGTAGAATTCTTTAAATTCTTTTTCATAGATATTGGTACATTTTATATTCGTTCTATAAATGAAGGATTCCAAAAAGAGCAATTGTCTGTTACACAGAGACGTGGTACTATTGTTTGTATACTTAAAGAAGGAAAATCTAAACGTCTGGTAAGAAACTGGAGGCCAATATCCCTGTTAAACATTTCTTATAAAATTGCTTCGGCTTGTGTGGCTGACAGATTGAAGACTGTTTTACCTAAAATTATTGATGAATCTCAAAAGGCTTTTATAAAAGGACGTTATATAGGTGAACATATTCGCTTATTGTATGATACTATAATATATGTAGAAAAAGAGAATATTCCGGGACTCTTATTTACCGTAGACATGGAAAAAGCTTTTGACAGTGTTTCCTGGACTTTTCTATTTTCTTGTCTTAATTTTTTTGAATTTGGACCAGATCTAATTCAATGGATAAAAACATTTTATTCTAATATTTCATCAACTATATTAGTTAATGGCCAATACTCGCAGTGTTTTTCAATAGAGAGAGGTGTCCGACAAGGTGACCCATGCAGTCCCTATTTATACCTTATTTGTGCTGAAATATTATCTTTAATGATTCGTAAAAATAAATTAATTAAAGGTATTCAAATTAAAGACAAGGAAAATTTATTGTCTCAGTTTGCTGATGACACAACCATTTGTCTTGATGGTTCAGAACGATCTTTTAAAGCAGTAGTTGATGTTCTGTTGGCATATGCAGAAATATCTGGATTGAAGGTAAATTTTGAAAAATCACTTGTTACATGGATAGGAAGTAGGAAGAAGTGTAATATCCAGTATATGAGAGATAAAAATTTTGTTTGGGACCCAGGAACCTTTAGAGTTTTAGGGGTTTTGTTCTCAACGGATACTAATAGTATTGTTCGTATTAATTATGAAGAAAAACTCTCAAATATGAAAAAGGTCATGGCTGCCTGGTGTCGAAGGCATCTTACCCCATTGGGGAAGATTTCAATTATTAAAACGCTCGTACTTTCAAAAATCACTCATTTATTAACGACCTTGCCATATCCGTCTGAGGAAATTTTACTTTTGCTAGAAAAGGAAATTTATTCATTTTTATGGGATAAAAAAAGAAGTAAAATAAAAAAATCTATTGTATGTAAGTCCTATGAAGAGGGTGGATTGAGAATGATTAATGTCCGAAACTTTCTGACTTCGCTTAAAGTTCAGTGGTTAATAAGATTGAGAAATGAAACATCCTGGAAGAAAATGGTGCTTACGATGTATCCAAAGTTAAGTAATATTTATAAGTATGGTGCGGAATATTGTAATGTGCTCAGTACAAAGGTGAACAATCCCTTTTGGAAGGATGTTTTGAAACACTTTAGGAGGATTGCTGTTAAATGTCAACCTTCGGATAATAATGAATTCATGTCTGAAAATATTCATTACAACAAAAATATTTTGAGAGATCAAAAGGTTATTTACTTAAAGGAATGGTGTGATTGTGACATAATATTTATTAAGCAGCTTGTTAATGAGGAGGGCACTTACCTTTCATTCCAGGAGTTTAAAACAAAATTTCCCAATGCGATAAAAACAAATTTTTTGACATATCAAGGAGTATTGAATGCGGTTAAGAACTTTCAGAAGAGGTTAGGTTTAGAACTAGGCATTACATATGAGGAATCAGTCCCGAAATTATGGAAATACATTAATAGGGGTAAAAATCAAGTACGAGCATTGTTGGCTGAAAACAGTTTCTTCCGACCGCAGTAGCAAGATGGAATACTTTTTTTGAAAATCTACATTGGGAAAAAATCTTCCCTCACTGCTTTAGAATAACACAAGACACGCAGTTAAGATGGTTTCAAACTCGACTATTACATAGGCTACTTCCAACCCAACAATATTTATTCAGGTGTAAAATTATAGATTCACCCATATGTAATTTTTGTGAAATAGAAGATCAGACGTTAACACATATGTTCTATGAGTGTAGGGTTGTTTCAAAATTTTGGAGTGACTTCAAGGAATGCTTGGTGGAAAAGTGTGCCTGTCATAATATTTGTCTGGATAAAGCACTAATTTTATTCGGTATAAAAGAAGATGTCCATACAGATATCACGTTTGACTTGATCATACTGCTTGCTAAATTCTATATATATATAAATGTAAGTTAGGTAATTCTCAACCACAAATTCAACAGTTAAAAAGCGTTTTTGTTTAGAGAAATATGTGGCTATTATAAATGATAAATACCAAAAATTCATTAGTGAATGGATCTTGTACTTACCACTCGTTGAAGATTGAATTGTTTGTTGTTGGTTTTTTTTTTTAATGTATATCTGCTCATTATTTTCCTCCTGAGTAAAATTCCAGTTGACCCAGAGCAATAAGTATAGAAATCAGAAGTAATGCAGTTTGAACAAATGAATGCGATAAATGTATAATTGTGTGTATGCGTGAGTATGGGTGTGTTTTTTGGGGAGGGGGCCGCTCGTGTTTATTTTATATATGCAGTGATTTGGGCACAGGCTGGCAATGTTTCACGTTATGCGACGTCGGGAAGAAGAATTACTTCTTGGATGGCTGACCATGCTTGGAAGGCTAACGACCAAACGACACAAAAGATGTAAACAAGCGCACCACATATTCCAGTCCACCTGCCTGTGAATGGGTACCTGGATCTAGCTACAACAGGGACAGATAAAGCAGCGAAGGAGAGGAGATAGGCATCACCATGGAGCTGGCTACAGAAAAGGGATGTCCCAAACCACCCAAAGGTGAGGGGACCTTTTATATCAAAATTGACAGCATTTAATACAGAAAGATTTATACGTTGCCATATTTTGGCCAAATCCTCTCATATTTTCTCCTTACTTTAAGATCTGATGCCGCATACAGATAAATTATGAAAAGGAATTGGGGTTATCTATCTATCTATCTATCTATCTATCTATCTATCTATCTATCTATCTATCTATCTATCTATCTATCTATCTATCTATCTATCTATCTATCTATCTATCTATCTATCTATCTATCTATCTATCTATCTATCTATCTATCTATCTATCTATCTATCTATCTATCTATCTATCTATCTATCTATCTATCTATCTATCTATCTATCTATCTATCTATCTATCTATCTATCTATCTATCTATCTATCTATCTATCTATCTATCTATCTATCTATCTATCTATCTATCTATCTATCTATCTATCTATCTATCTATCTATCTATCTATCTATCTATCTATCTATCTATCTATCTATCTATCTATCTATCTATCTATCTATCTATCTATCTATCTATCTATCTATCTATCTATCTATCTATCTATCTATCTATCTATCTATCTATCTATCTATCTATCTATCTATCTATCTATCTATCTATCTATCTATCTATCTATCTATCTATCTATCTATCTATCTATCTATCTATCTATCTATCTATCTATCTATCTATCTATCTATCTATCTATCTATCTATCTATCTATCTATCAAGAAAGTTTCATATTTTGCATTGTCTGTTTTCCTGTAACTTACTTATATTCTCCATAAATTTAAGAGCTGATGCCACTACAATGCAATAAATGAACCCTTTCCTGTCTTTCTTTTACACAAACCACTTAACTCCTCATTTTGTTAGCGCGAATGAGTGCAGGCAAGTTTGGGAGACTACGGAATAGGAAGCTTTACTTGTACTGCCTGTAAAACTTGCTTTGAAGATGAGAGATGTGCACCTATAGATAAGAAGTGGTTCTCAGATTGATGGCATCCCCCACACCTCCATATGGAACTTGGGGCTGTACTGTTTTGGCCTCATACTCTCTGGAAATGTGATTTTGTTTATCACACTATTAAGACCAGGGCATTCCACTTCAACGAATCCCCAGTGCGCATAGCGCGCGACATTCTATCAATTTGGAGCAACAGCTTCCTGTCTGCCTGACCGTGAAGGGTTTTATATAGAAGAGAAGTCCAGCAAGTAGGGGGAACTATTTTTGTTCTAAAGCCAAAGAAGGGAAACGCTTTAGACCACTGGATCCGTCATTATCTTATCCTAAACTTTTCCAGTTAACACAACTGAAAATAAAGCATGCTAATATTATCAATTAATTTCATTTATTTAGCCATCAGCAAAACAGAAAGTCTATGTATTCAAAAACTATATAAAGATTATCCATTCAGTACTCATTTTATAAAAGTGTCGTTTAATTATTTATTTTGGTCTTCTCTCTCACAATATATTAGTCTATGTTAGAATGTTTTCTATTTTTACAACACTTAATACTTTCCTGGCAGTGGAGTTTCTTCAGTACCTAAGAGTATCTGGAGGGGAAAAAACGTTGAAGAACACCCTAAGATGCGTATGAAAACGTAGATTTGTGTGTCGTTATCTCTAGCACTTTCCTTTCCTGCAATATTGGTCTATTATACCAAAGAGTTTCAAACGTGGTTTTTATTGATCCTTGATACTCTGTATACCAAGAACTAGGTCTCCTTCTCTCACAAACGCCCTTCTCTCTCTCTCTCCCCATCCACCCCCAGCTACCAGATTTGGTGGCTGTGATGCATGAGGGAGAAAGGGAGTTAGCTTGGCCAGAGGAGAACAACTCAAAGAAGCCTGTTTAGAGCAGCAGTCATGATCCCTACGAGACTGGGCAAATTCCACGATTGGCCTTCCAGTCAGCAATTCCTCATTTCTCTCTTTCCGCTGTGTTGCGGTCATCAGTCTCGATCAGGGGGAACATGGGAACGGCATACACTGACAAAAGGTGCACGACGTCAAATCCACTATCAACAAGCATTCTGAGGAACAACCTGAGACTCAGACGACTGAAGATGAAGACTCTCACCAGGTCTAAGGCCTTCATCGAGGGGTCAGTTATGTATGTATAAATATACACTTATGCAGGCTGCGTATGTGTCTCACTTTTGTCATTCGCTGTTTCTTCTGACGTCATTCACAATTGACCGCGGTTACGCTGTGCAATACTTGTTCAAAATCAAGTTTGAGTTGTTGTTATAGTTGTAGTTGTTGTTTAATGCATTTTCTAAAACCATCCAGGCCAGTTTCAGTCTGATTTGTAGAGAAAATAATTGGTGACATTACTCGACTTGCTAAACATTTGCGTACTTTGTAAGAATTTGTTTTGTATCGGTCTTGTTACATGTATTGACGGCGGGCCATAGGCATACTCCCCCCCCCCTTCTCTCCCTCTCTCTTTCTTTCTCAGAGAGTATATGTTTGTGGATATAGTTGTGCGTGTGTGTGTGAATGTGTGTGTGAGAGAGTGTGTGTTTTTGTCTGTGTGTGGCAATAAGGTTGCCTTGCATTGTAACACTACTGTTGTTTGACATTGTATTACTATTTAAAAGGATCGCGTTTTTGAACACTGGTTGCATAAACAGTGGTCATCTATATAATAGGGAAGGACAGTATTGCACATGATTGTCACCTTGCTTCAATGTAATAGGGCCGTGGGATTACTGTCAACTTGGACATGAATATCTTTATTGTGGACCGGTGCTTTTTGTTCCTTTTTTATTATTATTTTATTAATTATTATTAATTATTATTATTATTTTTATTATTATTTTTGTTGTTGTTGTTGTTGATGTTGTTGTTGTTGTTATTATTATTATTATTATTATTATTATTATTTATTAATTATTATTATTATTATTATTATTATTTTTTTATTATTTCTTATCTATTTTATTATATATTATTATTTTATTTATTATTATTATTAGTATTATTTCTATAATTATTATTGCCATTATTATTTTCATATCAAATTTATCATCATCGAATCATTATCTTATCATCTTATATCTTCATCGATTAATTATTAGTATTATTATTATTATTATTATCTTATTATTATTATTATTATTATTATTATTATTATTATTATTATTATTATTATTATTATTATTATTATTATTATTATTATTGTCATTATTGTCATTATTGTCATTATTGCAATTATTATTATCATCATCATCATCATCGATTATTATTAATAATAATAATAATAATAATAATAATAATAATAATAATAATAATAATAATAATAATAATAATAATAATAATAATATGGCGCGTTACCAGTTCCACAACTGCTGAAGACGCCGCTGACTGATCTAGAACCTACATGTAATGGCCTGTCGTAATTGGAAGGTCCGCGAAGGTTCAAAAACGTATTTTGGAGGTTCTCAGAACCTAGATTTCTTAACCTTTTAACATTGTATTAACCTGTATGGGACACACTTCTAGAACCTAGATTTCTTAACCTTTTAACAGTGTATTAACCTGTATGGGACACACTTCTAGAACCTAGATTTCTTAACCTTTTAACAGTGTATTAACCTGTATGGGACACACTTCTAGAACCTAGATTTCTTAACCTTTTAACATTGTATTAACATGTATGGGACACACTTCTAGAACCTAGATTTCTTAACCTTTTAACATTGTATTAACCTGTATGGGACACACTTCCAGAATCTAGATTTCTTAACCTTTTAACATTGTACTAACCTGTATGGGACACACTTCTAGAACCGAGATTTCTTAACCTTTTAACATTGTATTAACCTGTATGGGACACACTTCTAGAACCTAGATTTCTTAACCTTTTAACATTGTATTAACCTGTATGGGACACACTTCTAGAACCTAGATTTCTTAACCTTTTAACATTGTACTAACCTGTATGGGACACACTTCTAGAACCTAGATTTCTTAACCTTTTAACATTGTATTAACCTGTATGGGACACACTTCTAGAACCTAGATTTCTTAACCTTTTAACATTGTATTAATCTGTATGGGACACACTTCTAGGACCTAGATTTCTTAACCTTTTAACATGTTTTGAACCTCTACGAACCTCCCACAAAACTTCCAATTAAGACAGTCCATAAGCAGGATTGCCTTGTTACAACATAGCTTTGTGTCCACAGTTTCTGAGCCAGTCCTGCATTGTGTGAAGTTCCATGGTCAGACACCGTCTGCCAATATGTGATGTGGGCCATTTGCGTTCCTAACCCGTTTAATCACAAAAAAATTCACCAGCCCATATATGTGAATATTCATAACTTTTATCCGCTTTTTACCGCCTTGTGCATCCGGTTTCTTCCATAAAGACAAATGGCGACTTGCAATTGTCATTTTGAAGGGAAATTTGACAGATCGGTGAGCAAAAATGAGTTAATGTGTTTGTCATTCTTTAAAACAAACAAACAAACCGGGTTTAATTAATACTTCATGGAAAGACTATACATTTTTGTTTATTCTTTCATAAACCAAGGATGACTTGACAGTTTGTTCAATTCAGTATCATTCAATTTACATTAATTTTGATACATTTTTCAATCTTCCAAAAACCTACAAAAGCTGTTTTCCTTGTGTTTCCTTCTTCCACAAAAGAAATGCTGACTTGCAAATTTATTTAATTCATTTTAGTTCCGTTTTATGTTATGTTGTGTTTAAAGGGAAATGAGACATGTAGCCTACGTTTGTTGTTTTTGAAGGGAATTGAGACATGTAGCCTACGTTTGTTGTTTTTGAAGGGAAATGAGATATGTAGCCTACGTTTGTTGTTTTTGAAGGGAAATGAGACATGTAGCCTACGTTTGTTGTTTTTGAAGGGAAATGAGACATGTAGCCTACGTTTGTTGTTTTTGAAGGGAAATGAGACACGTAGCCTACGTTTGTTGTTTTTGAAGGGAAATGAGACATATAGCCTACGTTTGTTGTTTTTGAAGGGAAATGAGACATATAGCCTACGTTTGGGTCCACTACCACCCCATACCCCACTCACCCAACAACAAAACAAAACAAAAAAAGTTCAGCTTATCTCATCTGCCATTCTTTTAAAAAGATACAAAAGCACGTTTGATGAAAAATTTTCCGAAAGAGTCTCTGAGCTTTTTGTTTGCTGACGGCAGAACGCTAAGATTGAAAAAGCAGACGTTGTAATCTTCCCACTGAATGGCATGTCATAAGAAGACAAATGAAAATCTTATACTGTATGAAGGTATGTAGGATGCGTGTATGGGTGGAAGGAGGGTGGAGGAAGACGGACGAGTTCGGATTTGGGGGTTAGTGGTGAGGATTGTGGGGAACATATTTCGAGAATCGCCGACAAATTTGGAAAACAAATTAAAAGTTATTGTTGTCTTGCCGTTTTGATTGCCAGTTCAGGGCTCGTTTATCTCGGGTGACCAGTGCAACGTTCTCGCGATAAAACGATTTGTGTTTTATAAACTTTTCCACTCTCGAGAAAGACGTGACTGAACAAAAATGAAACCTATCCTATCCTATCCCATAACTCGACGGTCGTTGGGGCACCTCAGATGATCGTTTTACCAGCTTACTCCATCTTTCTCTGTCCTCAGCACCCTTCATGGCTTCGCTCAGTGTCAAGCCAGTCCATTCTCGAATGTTGTCCTTCCACTTCTTTTTCGGTCTCCCTCTTCTTCTGCCTTCTTGCACCGTGCCTTGCAGGATGTTTTTTGTAAGGCATGATTCTTTCTGGTGACGTGGCCATACCATCAGAGTTTCCGTTTCTTCACCATTGTGAGCAGGTCATCGTGTTGTCCAATGGCTTGTGTGATGGTCTGTCGGACGTCGTTGTTGGTGATGTGCTGGGTATAGGAAATGCCCAGAAGTCTTCTGTAGCACCTAATCTTCATGCTTTGTATCCTTGGTTGATCTGCTGTGAGGGTCAATGTTTCGCAAGCGTACAGGAAGATGGAAATGATAAGAGAGCGCAGCAGCCTTACCTTGAAATGTAGACTGATGATCCCGTCTTTCCAAATGGGCTTCAACCTTGTCAGGGCAGCAGTTGTTTATGCGATCCCGAAGAGGAATTCTGGTCGGGACCCAATATCTGATACAATGGCTCCTAAATATTTAAGCTATGCGCTATGTTGAGGGATGGGCCTTGGACTTTGATCTCCATATTGATGCCATTGGTGTTGTTGGTCATCATTTTGGTCTTCTTTGCACTTATTTCAATTCCATAGGCTCTGGAGGTGGTGTCAAGCCTCTGTACCAGCTGTTCAAGTTCATGTTCCTCTCCAGCCAATCCATCAATGTCATCCGCAAAACGGAACAAAAATGAAACTTGCACTTAACTTGCCTTCATCATATCAAGCAAAAACATATTATTTTCTTCTGAGATAGACCTGCTTATTCCTTACAATATAGGCCTACAATATACGACACACAATTCAACCTGGTACATGATCCGTTTCTAAATTTATTTTGTTTCGTTTAAGATAAACTATTTTAGCGCCGTCTAAAAGAACGAATTTAGCAAAATAAAATATATTTGTAATATTTATTACATTATCAGCACAGTGCATTGCTTCAAATATTTAGGAGCCATTGTATCAGTCAATGGGTCCCGACAGGAAATCCTCTCCAGGATCGTACAAACAACTACTTCCCTGACAAGGTTGAAGCCCATTTGGAAAGACAGGATATTAGTTTACATTCTAAGAGTAAAGCTGCTGCGCTCTATTGTCATCTCCATCTTCCTGTACGCTTGCGAAACATGGACCCTCACAGCAGGTCTACAACAAAGAACACAAAGCATGAGGATAAGGTGCTACAGAAGACTTCTGGGCATTTCCTATACCCAGCACATCACCAACAACGAAGTCCGACAGACCATCACACAAGCCATTGGACAACACGATGACCTGCTCACAGTGGTGAAGAAACGGAAACTCTGATGGTATGGCCACGTCACCAAAGAATCAGGTCTTGCAAAAATCCATCATGCAAGGCACGGTGCAAGAAGGCAGAAAAAGAGGGAGACCGAAAAAGAGGTGGGAGGACAACATTTGAGAATGGACTGGCTTGACATTGAGCGGAGCCATGAGGGTTGCTGAGGACAAGAAAGATGGAGTAAGCTGGTTAAACGATCAGATGTTGTGTCCCAACGACCTTCCAGTTACAGGATAGGATAGGAATAGGATAGGATTCGATTATCCTTACTCTCATGTTCCCGTGTTTGATTATTTTAGAAGAAAATATATATCGAAGAAGGAATTTACTGTCTTTTCATGCAACCACCCCCAACCCTCGTCTTCCACGTTGACATACTTTTTCAATTCAGCCATCCCGCGCCATTTTTATCGCATCGACCACGGTGCCTTGCAAGTCCACGCCATCATCATAACCATCTTCAATACCGTCCCCAATACCACCTCCACCACCACCTCCACCACCACCACCACCACCAGTTTCCTTATTTTGAATAACTTTGGGGAATGTCATTAACTATTTTTCTTTTTTTTTCTTTTCTAGAAAAATCGATTACAATTTTACGTTAAGCGAAATAATTCTAAACAAAATTGATTCCATCTGGATTCTGGGCATATTCTGTCATTTTGTGTTTTTGACACGCAAGCTCGACTGAAGCAAGGAAAAAGGAAAGGAAAGTAGCATTTCACTTCTTGGATCAAGTTTACAACCACCAACGGCAGCCATTAAACTTTATATTGACTTGAAATTCGCCATTATCCACGAATAATATGCTCAAGGGTCGTGAAAAAAAACGACTGTAGGAGGGAAAGGAAGTGGAAGGGGAGAGCGGGCAAGGTGAGGAGTGTGTGTGTGTGTGTGTGTGTGGGGGGGGGGGGTGTACGTGTGTGTGTGCAGGATTCACACTGTACAGATTGCGTGTTAGATAAATGGTGCTGTAAATTTTCCTTCTAACTTTCCTTTCTTCCTTCCTCATTTCTGTCTGTCTGTCTGTCTGTCTGTGTATCTGTCTGTCTTTCATTCATTCATTCTTTCATTCATTCAGTGATGCACTCTAACTTCTTTCCTTTATTCTGTCTTCATTTCTTCCTTATTCTCTTTCATTCATTCTTTCTTTCATTTATTCTTTCTTTCATTCATTCTTTCTTTCATTCATTCGTTCCTACTTTCTTTCTTTCCTTCCTTTATTCTGTCTTAATTTCTTCCTTTGTCCATTTCATTCTTTCGTTTTGTTTTCAAAAATCAATCTTTATCCACTGCTGCCGTTGGGCTGGTCAACTTAGCCGTAGTCAAATGAACTGATGGAGGAACATACAACAACAAAAAGAACAACTAGTTTCCCCATGACTAACTACATGGATCACGAGCAACGTAGTCACGCATAGGTAATGAAAGAGAGAGAGAGAGAGGGAGAGAGAGAGAGAGAGAGAGAGAGAGAGAGAGAGAGAGAGAGAGAGAGAGAGAAAGAGGGGGAGAGAGAGAAAGGGGTGTGGAGAGAGGGACAGGGATAGAGGTAGACAGACAGATGACAGAGAGACAGATAGAGAGACTAACAGGGACAAAAACAAGTAAACACAAATAACATAAAAGGCAGGCCAAGACTATGATAGTGACAGAAACAAGCAGAGAAGATTAACACTGGAAAGACAAGCTAAACCTCAGCTATAACATGAGGATGGAGTTGCAACAATAGCCAAATTAATAGAAAATGATATCTCAGACCTCTGTAATTGACTTTGATGCTATAATGCTGGACACTGAGGATGAAAAAAGCAGAAATCCAATAAATATCACGTGGCATTAAGCACTAACAAAAGACATCATAATAACGGCTGTGACATTTAGCACGAAAAAGCAACAACAACAACAACAACAAAACAACAACTACAACCACACTACTAGAGCATAACACAAATGTCGACAGTTGTTTCGCCCACAATGGACAATGGCAAAGAGCTCAAAATAAAGAGTGAAAGCAAGAAAGGATGGAGAGAAGTGAGGAAGAAATAAATGAAAGAAGACAGGCAAGTAAGGAATGAAGGAAGTAAAACTCGAATGTAAGAAAGAAAATAATGAACAAGTGACAATTAATAAATTAATTAATATATTGTATTGCAATCAGTAAATATTTGTATAAAGGTGATGCTATATTTAATTTATTGATCTATCTATCTACCTACCTACCTACCTATCTATTTATCGATCTATTATATATATTTTTTACCGAAATTTTGTCAAATCAAGAATAAACAAATTGTCTTTCACTCATTTTGTCATTTACGTTATTCTTCTTTAGCTCAGAAGACAAACATACGACTTTGAGAGAGAGAGAGAGAGAGAGAGAGAGAGAGAGAGAGAGAGAGAGAGAGAGAGAGTGAGAGAAAGAGAGAGAGAGAGAGAGAGAGAGAGAGAGAGAGAGAGAAAGAGAGAGAGAGAGAGAGTGAGAGAGAGAGAGAGAGAGAGAGAGAGAGGAGAGAGAGAGAGTGAGAGAAAGAGAGAGAGAGAGAGAGAGAGAGAGAGAGAGAGAGAGAGAGAAAGAGAGAGAGAGAGAGAGTGAGAGAGAGAGAGAGAGAGAGAGAGAGAGAGAGAGAGAGAGAGAGAGAGAGAGAGAGAGAGAGAGAGAGAGAGAGAAATTGCGTCTTTGGCGAAAAGGATTGGCCGCTCAAACTCTTTATTCTCAAACCTCTTAACAACGCACATGTAATCTTCCGGTAAATCGAAAAGATATTGCCCTAAGATAGGTGAAGGTTCTGCACATAATAACATGGGCCAACATCAGTGCCTTCCCAATTATAGGACATTATTTTCTGATCTTAACGGAGGCATTAAAAGGTTGTTGGTGCGCAGTTTGGGAATAAACCGTTTAATGTATCGATTCGTTTCACCAAAGATGCAGTCTGGCTCCACCCTTCTGTGATACATGGGCTGTACGCTACTACTGCTTCCGATATGTTATGGCGTATCCACTTTCGTTTAGCTATCGCGGATCCATTCTACTTGGTTAGTTTCCCTGTGGTCAGAATCCAATGTTAATTATTACAGTATAGGTCTTAGGTCGAGATCAAAATCGCACGAAAACCTATTGACAGAATTATCAGATGATTTAACGTGCCGCCTCAGCGACACTGGAGGAAATGGACAATGGTTGTGACAGAAGTCAACTCCAGTGAGGAAAAATATCTACCATTATTCAGGGGCGTCGCACACGGGGGGGGCAGGGGGGGCACCTGCCCCCCCCCCAATAATTTGGCAAAAAAAAAAAAAAAGAAAGAGAGAGAGAAAGAAGAAGAAGAAGAAGAAGAAGAAGAAGAAGAAGAAGAAGAAGAAGAAGAAGAAGAAGAAGAAGAAGATTTCAAACGATAGAGGAAGGCAGGAAGAATCAATAATTTAAAAAATCACCATATTTTTAAACCGTAGTGTAAAGGGCTAACGTACGAAATAATATTACAATAATCTATTAGCATGTGCCTGTGTTTCACAACAGCCCAGAGATTGCCAAGATGACCAGGGAGACTTTGTGCAGCATCAGAAGTGATGAGGCATTTCACCTTTTTGGGGAGAAAACCTGCCGCCAAGCAAAAGTCTCACAGGTGAACGATCCATGTTTACTAGAGGGTGGAACCGGTACGATTTCTCAAACCGGTTTTTAACCGGTTTTTCCAATAGAAAACCGCGGTTTAAAACCGGTTAACCGGCTAGAAGTTACAACTGGTTACCCCGGGTAAAGGCCTTCGACTCGTAGTACATCTTGGGTACGGCTGTTTCCTGGAAGTAGGTACTATCTTCCAGGGACGCTGTATTTGGGATCGAGTGTTTCCAGTAGATCTTTGAAATACCGTCTCTCCACAATTCTGAACGGCTGAAGTTCTTTCACGATGAATTTTGTCAACCTTTCGTTGATTTCGGATGCTTTCTTGGAGTTAGCTGGATATACCTGCTTCTTTTTGAGTGATTCACTGATTGTCATTTGTTTTGTGTCGCCTTTACTTGTACTGGCACCTCCTTCAGTCACAATGCACACGTCAGCGTCAGCGCTGCTGGTACACGGACTAGATCTAGCATGTAGGACTTGTGGGTTAGATCTATTGGGTGCAGGGCCACAGGCTTGGCTGGCTTCAGCAGCAGCAAAGGGTGGTGTCGGCGTATGTGTGCATTCAGATTTGAAGTGCCACCGCCAAGTTTAATACTTGCCTTACACTCTTTACGGTAACCGGCATTATGGTCAACCTTTCCTGCTTCTGTCTCTCGAAAGAATCTCCAAATGTCAGCTTTCCCACGCGTGTTCGCTACGAATTTCTCTGTTTCTGCCATTTTGCTAGTGCTTTACGGGACGAGTGATGTCCCTTAGAAAAACCGCGGTTTTCCGGTTTTTTAAGGCCAAACCGGTTTACCGAACCGTGAGAAAGTCGAACCGATTTTAACCGGAAAACCGGTAAAACCGAACACCCCTAATGTTTACCAAGACAACAAAGAAGACCGGCAAGGTTAGAGGAAGGATGCAGTGCTCCAGAATTCCCAAGCACTGTTGAAGACCACTACCGGGGAATTTATTTTGAGGCCCTGGACAGTCTTACAACGTGCCTGACTGACCGTTTTGATCAACAGGATTTTGAAACTTACTCCAAATGTGAACAGCTACTTTTGAATGCAGTGAACGGCCAGGACTATGACAAGCAGCTACAAGATGTCTTCGACTTCTATGGGCAAGACCTTGACCAGTCAAGGCTCTCAGTTCAGCTTCAGATTCTTGCACAAGAAATGTCTGGTGGAAACAAGAAATTGTCAGCCGTTGTTCAGCATTTCAAGTTACTGTCTGTCTCAAAGCTAGCTCTCATGTCTGAGGTTGGGCTTTTACTGAAGCTCATTTTGGTCATGCCTGCCACCAATGCCGTGAGCGAAAGAACTTTCAGTGCCATGAGGAGGGTCAAGAACTACCTCAGGTCAAGCTCAACAGAAGAGCGTCTGAACCACTTGATGCTGCTCCACGTCCACAAACAAAGGACGGATTCCTTGGATTTAGTTAAGCTTGCCAATACTTTTGCATCTTCTCAGTACCGCAGAGAAGTGTTTGGAACTTTCAGCGTCCTGGACAACTGCAAGCTGGGTGTGATCACCAAGACAAAAGGCACTCAGACAGACAGTATTTTGCTTTAGAGAAACTGCGAGTAATATACGCCCTAGTAAAACAAATTGATCAATTGACTGATTTTCTGAAACTGGTAGTGGAAGTGTTTGGCCATTATATGTATGCAATATGAAAAACGAGTTGTGATTTATAGAGAAGACACAATTTCAACCTAGATGATCTTGCGGCAGGTAATTAATGTTCGTGTTTCCTGGTTTTAATCATTATCACATATCGCTAATCATGTATTTGTAGTTTCTGGAAATGAATCTTGTATTTTCAGTAAAGAAGAACATAAATAATTAAATGTTTTTACTCTGTCTTTCAGTTGGATGAAGGTACGAGGATATATTACAGGGTGCGTCCCGCTTGTCAGCCCCCCCCCCCCCCCACCTCCCCGTCGACATGGTTGCCCCCCCCAATATTTTGGACCGTGCGACGCCCCTGTTATTGAGAATCGAACCCACATTCTCCAGCACAGCTGGCGAGCGTTCCACTACAAAACCTCTTTTCTTCTTCTTCTTTAAAAAAAAAAATTTAAATCACGCACAAACTGCACTCGGCGGACAGCATGTCTATGTTTCTTCAGGTTTGTGTTCCCCAAAGGTTTTGTTCTCCCATGCAGTCGTTTGTTCCTCCAGGTGTTTAGGACAGGCATGGAAAAGCACAGATCTCGGGAACTTAAAAGTAGTCTGTAACGTGTGGAATTGCGTTAAATTAAATATTTATATACGTAACTATAAATATTCTATTGAGATGAGTGTGTGCGTGTGTTTATCTGACTTTCAGTTTAAGGATGCATGCTCTGTCTCTGTTTACTCTAGATTCGCATTCATCATCGCACACGCGATTACAAACAAGGACAAAGACTACACAGTTATCTCTCTTTGCCCTTCTGTTTCACTATTTCTCATTCATACATATAATCACATGAAATCACAAATTTCTTATACATAATACAAACGAGATTGCACAAATAATCAGTCAGTGGCTTATATGGAGCTCATTGTCTCTGTCTTGAGACGTCACTTGCCTCTACACCTTTTTATAAATATTCACTGTCAATAATGACACACTGAAGGTTCGTTGAGAATTGCTGGCCTCCCAACATTAAGTAATTATGATTTTACCTATTGTCCTCGCAGACATTCACTAGACGTGGTATACACAGCCGACGCTAGGAACAAATAGCTACCCCTAGGGAACACTGTAGGTGAATCTGGTCTTAAGACTTTCTTCGCCCACCGTTGACGCACGTCTGCGCCAGTGTTAATTGGTCGAAGGAGAGATAGTCGGCGTTGATGGAGACCACATCCGGTTTTGTAGTCGGACGTCACAGGGTCATCTCCACCAGCCAGAAACCAGGAAAGTTGCCACTCAGAACCGGCCGTTGTATTCAAGATATAGCTAGTTTATTCCATAGAAAAATCCCGATTTCTTGGAACTCCAAAGAGCACGTCTTCTTCCTTCAATTAGTATGTAATCTCTGAATAAAATCAGCTCACTCTAATAATTAAGTTTTAGACATGCGCACTCCGCACCTACGCTAGTGACGTCATAACGTCTATTCATACAAACATACATGACTTGCGTTCGTTACATAGACCTATCCTATCCCGTAACTCCAAGTTCGTTGAGGCACCACAGATGATCGTTCAACCAGCGTACTCCATCTTTCTCTGTCATCAGCAACCCTCATGGCATAGCTCAGTGTCAAGCCAGTCCATTCTTCTCGAATGTTGTGCTCCCACATCTTCTTCTGTCTCCCTCTTCTTCTGCCTCCTGGCACCGTGCCTTGCCTAGCAGGTCAAGAGGGAACAGGGACCTAGAGGGAAATAGGCCTGAAAAACATAAACTTGAAATTGAGGGAACTTAAAACTTGCGGGAACATCGGGTTGGTCCCGCTGATTTAGCAGCCTAGTGACCTTCCAAGCAGTAATTCATGTTTAGGAATTATGTTTTGATCGAAATGGGTTTTCTCCTCTTCTGCTCATAAACAAGGCAGAAAGAACAAGCGGAACTTTCTTCTTTTTTTTCTTCTTTTTAAGTATTTTTAAAATGTAAAGAGTTATTAACTTCATGCAGATTAATGCGCGTGCGAGGTTTGTACTAAAACATGCAGAAGAAAGAGGGAGAAAAACGTTAAGACAAGACAGAGAAGAAAAATAGAAAGAACCAGGAAGGAAGGCAGGAAGAAAAAAGCAAACAAGAAACTAAGAGAAGAAAGTAGGTGAAAGGGTGCGAGGGAGACAATGAAATAAACCAACAAAAAAAGGAAGGAAGGGATAAAAAGAAAGAAAGATTTGAAAAACGAGAAAAATAAGGAAGGACAGACAAAAACTACATTTATGTTTCAATCGATGTATGAATAAAGGAACTTTGAACTTTTGAACCTTGAAAGTCTAATTGTTTTGCACTGAAAGACTAAACCAGTCCTAAATGAATAAGGGAAATAAGGATGGAAAGAAAGAATAACTGACAGGCAGTGACAGACAGACAATGCACTGATAAATGGTATAAATAATTGGATCTATCAGGTGATAAAAAAAAAACAGCCACTGAACAAACCATAATAATTTATTGATACAAAAACCAAGGCGCGTTCAATGCAATTAAAAGAAACGTAGAAGCCATCTGAGAAGTTACATGCAACCATTCATGTCCCTCACCCCAACACCCCATCTCTACAGTCCCCCAAATGCATTCGTAGTAATCCATCCATTAATAAAATAATCAATTCCTGAAAACTAATAATAAAAAATAAGCTGGAAATCACCGAAGACCTCTGATTGGTGTGAGTGACCTGTGTGAATGACCCCACAACTAACAAGCTCTGATCACCTGTCCAGTGGTAAGTGGCCGAACAAACTGAAGGGTAATCCCATCCTGATTCATTCGCCACAGTGGGCCTGTGAGGCTACAGTTTCATTGCTCGGGTCTTTAGAAGAAGTTATAGAATGAACTCTTGGTCTTTGTAAACTGGAGTAGTCCTATTTGA
The DNA here is from genome assembly GCA_036898135.1 of Oncomelania hupensis. NCBI lineage: Eukaryota > Metazoa > Mollusca > Gastropoda > Littorinimorpha > Pomatiopsidae > Oncomelania > Oncomelania hupensis. The sequence goes on along the minus strand of CM072514.1, from coordinate 42,101,684 downwards.
GAAGGCACTTCATTACGCTCATAAGCTGTACGCATGAATAGTCTTGTTTTACCCAAGAGACGTGTTTTTCACATCTCAAAAGATTTATGTTTCTCTTAATGGACTATTGTTTATATTCTTTAAAATAGAGAGCTATTTCTAGACTTCAATTCTGTTAGGTTTATCTTGAATTATATCTTGAATTGAATAATGTAGCTTTACATTTTGAGGAAGGCGGCGCGACGCTGTTGAAATGTGCCGTTCAAGGTAATCTAAGCAGAACCGGAGTTTATAACGGCCTACAAATATTAATCAATTCATTGCCACTGGGTATAATGTGCGGTATACTATGCCTTTCGCTTACTGAGGACTAGCTTCCATTGTATTTAGGTTAATGCTTAGTGACCACAAATTCCAATGATTGTGAGCTTCATTTAGCCTATGCGTAAAGACCACTGCCTTTAATGATTGTTAGCATGATTTCTACGCAGTTACCATTGGCTTCAACGATTTTTGACACGATTTGAGTCAGATCGCTGTACGCAGTTACCATTGGCTTCAACGATTTTTGACACGACTTGAGTCAGATCGCTGTACAGAAATGAAATCAGTCAGCATTCACTAATTATTGAATTTTTAAGTCGTAATGGAAGTCCAGTGTGGCCAACCGAGAGTGGGACAAGTCCGTGGACATCATTTATTGATTATGACTACTTGTACGCCCTCCCATACACACACCCATGAAGCCATCATGATTCATGGCGTCTACAAAACTCATTTTCTATCACGCACAAAAAAAGAAGTTTCTTGATCTCGGAAACCCAGACTGCTCTGGAGTTTGATCTATCATGAATGATCCTGTTCTAATCTTACTATACGGAGATACATTATACCCGCTGATTAGAATTTAGATTGCTATGATAATGATAATAATAGTGGTGGTAGTAGTATAGTAGTGGTGGTGGTGTAGAGGTGGTGGTGGTGGTAGCGGACATGGTAATAATCATAATAATACTGGTAATAATGATGGTAGTAATAGGGTGGAGTATTAATGGTAATGATAATAATAATATTTAATTTGTTTATCTTTTTATTTATTTTTGGGATCTATCTGAAAGACCTGAATTACTAAATGTAAAACTTTTAATATAGCATATAATCGTGCACTTTTCTTCTTACTATATTTTTTCCCCTTGATTAAATTGTGCTCTTTCTTCATTTCTTATTGTTATAATTAATTAGATTTGATAAATACATGTGCATTGCATGAAACAAAGCATGTACTATGCATATGTGTCGTTATAAAAAAAATTATAATAAGTAAAAAGGTTATGCAAAAGAAAAATAATTTAGATTGCTGATCGGTCAGGTGCATTTGAAAGTGTGTGTATACAACCGACCTTGAAAACGTAGAACACTAAATAACTGTAATGACTCCGAAGTGCCAGGGAGCAGACAGGGAAATGGGGAAGGAGGAATTAAGGGGATGTGATCGGTCGAGTGGGATGAGGGTGGTATGATGGGGGGGGGGGGGGGGGGGGCTTAACATCAGGTGAGACTAGTGACAAGAAGCTCACTGTCGCGTGGCTATTGGCCAATATTACCCAAGCATTTCGAGGTTCGGTGGATCGAATTCCGAAAATAATTTATAATACATTTTGCAAACCATCTGAAAGGGTCTAGATTTCAAGCACCTCTAACCTGTTAGTAATAGTAGTAGTGTCCCACCCCTAGTGAGAAACTAGTAATTTGTTGGCCACGTCGGTTGAGCGCATAATGATACGCAGTGCTTATTATTAGTTGCTTCCGGTCGCCAGGAAGACCCCGTTTAGTGCGAGTTAGCGCAACTTTGATCGTAAACATGGATTGGATTCAATGTTATTGTTCAGCAAATTCATTCATATGCATTCTGCTTTATAACAGCATATTAATGTTTGTAACGGTCACTTGCTGTTGCTTATTATGTCTTGGAATCGATGAGATAACGCCTCGGAAATAGATTTTTAAAAAACAAACAATACGGTTATCTTTATTCGACATTACCATGCGTTTTTATGCGTTTATTTGTGTTATTTTAAATTAATATCTATCACTTTGTAAAATTGTACTGAAATAACACACATCTTTAACTTTATTGGAAAAAAATAATTGTTGACTTGACTTGACAGGTAAACTTGAAAAAGATTACTAGCGAAATACTGGTAATTATGATGATACTCGTTTTTAATACTTTTTAAAATTTCAGCGCAGTTGACAACAGATCACAGAAATAAAGGGTTACACAAATAAAACACGCAGAGGACTGTATTCCTTTTGAACGTGGCAGACTGAGAAAACGTACCTAGCTTAATTGCACATTGCTAAAACAAATAAATATCATTACCTGTAGAAATGTTAAATCCTTGTCCTACGCAACTTCCTCTATAGTTCGCGGTTCACTATTTTTTCAAAAATTACTTAGGTGATTGTAAGTCGATATCGATATGGCTTCCATCATGCATCAAATCTGGCTTTGATCCCACGGCATTCAACTTATAAGTTAATAATTAGTCTAAGAAATACTCTGTGAATAAAAGCTTAAAACAAAACTACAGAGGATTAGAAAACCATACCTGTTCCACTCACGGGATTTCCTACCAAAGCACAGACAATAAGCACACAATGTAATACACCCACGTCAACTGGATGACGATTGAGGCTCCACCCCATCGCCGTCGTCGTTGACGATATTGCTGCTATTCCCATCGTTACTAGCACTGGTGCTGTCCCCTCTTTTATTCCCAAGCAACTGCGACAACTGTAGTTGCTGCCGCTGATGATGATTGGCGACGATGGCGAGCCGCGACGCTGCTGCCGCTTCCATGCCTGCGTGTTTGCTGGGTACGCGGCAACAGAAGCGACGGTGGAGTATTGGATGTTAAAGGTTGTGCAATTTGTTCTTAATAACTTAAATGTTACATTTAGACTGCTCATAAAGTTTGAATGGAAGCTAAACGGTGGAGTATTGGATGTTAAAGGTGGTGCAATTTGTTCTTAATAACTTAAATGTTACATTTAGACTGCTCATAAAGTCTGAATGGAAGGGCTAAATAATTTTATTGAAAGAGGTGGTGTTCTCTCTCTCTCTCTCTCTCTCTCTCTCTCTCTCTCTCTCTCTCTCTCTCTCTCTCTCTCTCTCTCTCTCTCTCTCTAAATTTATAATTTAGTAGTTTTGAGGGTTCATGGTTTCCTGGGTGTATGTACTGGTCAGCCACATGTTTATGTTTTGAAATGCTGTATATTTTAAACTCAACGCACTTACAGATTCTAGTCTGTGATTCTGTGTTTAGCATTAATCTATTTTGGCTAAAATGTTCACAGAGGGGATTGACTAAGAAAATTAAAACAGGTTAAAGGAAATCCTAACCTCAGGTCACCTTCCATACAAATCACTAGGCCCAAACCAGTCGATGAAATACATTCCGTGACCCAAACAACTGAAACACATTGCAGTTACAATCACATCAAAGAGATGAAGGAATGTAACCTTTCACAACAAAACGGTAAACAGAGAAGAGTGAGCTAGAGGTAAGAGAGAGAGATAACAGATAACAGATAACAGATAACATAACTTTATTTCGCCAGGTGACAAGCACGAGGCACTTTGATGTTGGCACACATATTTATACTAAACACAATAACAAAGCCAACCACACCTTCGCGCAACCATCCACTTGCGGACACACTCATACAAGACTAGGAATGATACTGACTGGAATTTAGTAGAAACAGAATGATCAAATCGAATAGACACACACATCCACACACACGTGCGCGCTCTTCGCCGTTATCTCTCACTCTCTCAATTCTCTTCTCTTATCTTACACAAGCACTCTACATACATCTGTACATTCTCTCTCTATCACTTCCTCTCTCTCTCTCTCTCTCTCTCTCTCTCTCTCTCTCTCTCTCTCTCTCTCTCTCTCTCTCTCTCTCTCTCTCTCTTATGCATAAGTCACT